>CAUHTR010000819.1:12500-41277 GCA_959609185.1 Schmidtea polychroa | reverse complement strand
ATGAGTATTCATATATCGGTCGAGAAAAAGGTGGTAACCCTATCTCCAGGTATTCCTGTTATTATTTCTTTCTATTGTATCTATTCAAAAATCTAACACTTACGGAAATATGAAAGCTGAATTATCAGAAAATCTTAATGACGGTTTAATTGCTGAATGATTGTTGATATTGGGAGATGGAAAAAAAACAAGATCATTCTGGATTGATTACTATATGTATATAATTGATTATCTTATTTTTTGACCTCCATACAACTTCCAGTATATCAGCGAGTAATAGTTATAATAAAAAATGGTATATGAAAGTCCATTGCATTAAAAAATTATAATAGTACAGGCGACTTATCCGTCTAAAGTGCGATGTCGTGAATGATTGAAGTTTCCTAAAACATAAACCTTTACTGTACATTTGATTTCGCAATGGTCACTTCAATTGGAATTTGGTTTAATTAATTATGTGAAGATTTGATTCATAAATAATAAACAATTTCGAAAACTTTCATTTGATAAATTATTTAGTAAAATGAATTATGAAGAAGCCATCTCGGAGATTCAAGGCAACGAAAAATATAACATATTAACACTTCTTACTCTTAGCATGATGGCATGCATATCTTCAATGGACATTAACAGTATTGTTTTTATTGGGCATACTCCGTCATTCAAATGCGTTGATCCGCTTTTCAATCAAACTCAACTGACATGGACAGTAAAAGAATGTCAAGCAGTTGTCAAGTCTGACAATGGCACAAATCAAACGATTTACTGCCAGAAGTGGAAGTACAATAAAACTGACATGGACAATACCATTTCTACAGAATTCAATTTAGTTTGCAATAAAAAAAAATACGTAACTCTGATGAATACTATGTTTTTTGTCGGAATGTCGGTGGGGAATTTCATCGCAATTTCTGGGGATAAAATCGGTCGAATGCGACTAATTCATGTCGCTGTAATATGGGAAATTATCATTAACATATGTTTACCTTTCGCAACAAATATTTGGGTGATAATTTTGCTAAGATTCCTTTCAGGCTTCGGAACTGGGAAAATATATCAAGGTTTATGCTATTTAACTGAGATCGTATCCATAAAAAAGCGCTCTTTGTATACAAATAATTATTGGATCCTTTATGTAGTGGGATATATGCTCATTCCTGGACTAGCGTATGGAACTAAAGACTGGAGGCTCTCGAGACATTTAATGAACATTCCATTGCTGTTTTACTTGTCTTATTTTCTCCTCCCAGAATCACCGAGATGGTTGGGAATTGGAGGCAAGTTTAAAAAATCTAAAGCAAATCTATTGCTTATCGCTAAATACAATGGTAAAATATTTCCAGAAAATAAATTCGATTCATTAATTATTACGAAAGAGAAACTCGGAAATATTAAAGACATTTTCAGTTCAAAAATTATGAGACTGAAAATGTTTGTTTTAATATTTGTCCATGGTACGATTTCTGTCAGTTATTTCGGATTGTCTATCAATGAATCTTTTCTTAGTTCCAATATATTTTTTAATGTCTTTATTCAAGGTCTTCTAGAGACTTTTACCGGTCCTGCTGCTTGGATTATGTCTTCAAGATTGAATAGAAGGGTTTCAATGCTCATCAATTTCCTCATTTGTTCTATTTGTTTGATGTTGAATAATTTTTATTCTTTCAACAACATCATAGTTACGATTGTAATTTCAACATTCGCAGCCATTGGGAAATTCGCCCTTACTACGGCATACTGCATATGTGACATGTATTTAAATGAAGTGTTTCCAACTCCGATTCGAAATATGTCAATTTTTATCATTTTGGGAATCGCATCTGTTTTCACAGTTTTTGCTCCTTCAATAAACGGAATAGATGAGTTTATACCGTATTTCTCGTGCACTTGTTACTCGGTAATGTGCTTCATATCTGGATTACTGATATACCTTTTCTTACCTGAAACAAAAGGTTGCCCATTACCTCAAACCTTGGAAGAGGGTAATGAACTAAGGAAAGGAAATGAGAAAAATTATTGTGCCATGATTCTCAAGCATGATGAGATGTCAATTTTGCAAAAATAAGCTTTGAGGCTTTAAATAATAATTAATTATTCTTGGAATGAAGATTTTCGTTTGTGTTCAGCTTAATCATAAAGAAAATATAATTAAAATCAAATACATTTTTATTTTTATATTTTTATCATATATTTTGGATAAAGGTAGAAAGTGTAGTGCCTCTGACTTCCACATTAACAAAAATATCAACTTAATAATTAAAATTAAAATATATTATTAAATTAATTAAATTAAAATTATTGTTTAAATATTCTTTTCATTCAAAAAAGCTATATTAAATAATTCATGCATCATTCGACATCCCAATCATTAACTCTCATCAAAATCAATAAAAAATATGGCAAACATTCGAGAAGCTGAAACCTTTGTTTACCTAGCTGATATTTCTCTGTTGATGAGCTTGATCATCAACACCGTCTTTTCAACCAAACAAATTTTAGTAAGAATACTAATTCGCGATTCTAGTGATTCTCATGATAAAGTTCATTACGTGAGCCAGACTGACGCATCCGTCTTCGATTACCAAAAGGAATCAATGAACACAGTTTTTCCAGATAAAGATTCCAATACTTTCACATCTTACAATTCTGGAGTATGCATGCCCAAATGCGAGTTCATCGACCATCTCAGTACAATCGCCAAATTAAGTGTCGATTTCGTTGGAATATTGACTGCTTGAGCAAATATTTCCATGACCGCTTTCAATGTCGTTTTCAATGAAAACTTTATGCAAATTAGTTTCGTGTCTCTACAGAAAAAATGTCAAATAAGGTGCCGATTTAATAATCAAAAATACTAATAATGTCATATATTAATATAAACATAGAAATTTTCATTTTTAAAATAATTTCTACAATGAAATAATAAGAGTCATATATAATACAGTCTTGCCTGCTTATTTGATAGGATTTGATAGTAATGCCACAATTCATAAGATTTATGTCAAATACGACTTATATCAAATAGATTGTTTTTGCCGTATTATTTGATTATCGTTGATTTAATAGAGTAAAAATGAATGACTTTTAATTTCATTGTTATGACAGCAGTTTATATGGCACTTAACCAATTCTGAATGGCTGGATAGTTGCCAATTTTTTTCCTAACATGGAGGATAAGGATTCTTATATAATTCAAAAATATAAAGGAATATAAACAAACAAAACCGCTAAATTACAATCACTTGTAAATTTTTTTTCAAAAAACTATATAATTGATCCATAATTAATTATTATTAAATTTTAATTAGTAAAACTATTTACTGATTGTGAATGTACGTAATATGTAGGAAAAAATCAATACATACGTTTATACACACCAGTAACAATAGCTACGACATAATAAAAAATACGCCTTATTTATACGACTTAAGTTGCAAATTTATATAAATTGTAATAGTAAAATATCCGGACTTTTGAAACACTGACGTACATCAAAACCCGAGATATCCTGATCTGACCAAAGTAGGCTTTATAAACTTTATAACTTCATCTATACCGTAGCCATCAATTAAAACGTGTTGGTCATGAGACCCAACATTTCTTATTAATCCATATTTTCTCGCCAAATGTTTGGGTAAGTGAGTCCCAAAGGATTTATAGGGGCAAAATAAATCAGATACACTTATTTCCTTCTGCAAACTACATTTAAGGGTCACCTTCATTTTTGTATCTAGTAGCAAAAAAAAATTAAATTTTATTTTATGTAAATTCCAAATGGCCACACGGCCTAAGAGAAGATTGATTCTCACCCTTATTATTTTGAAGCTTTAATTCTATAAGCTGTGGATGTCAGAGTAGATACGCCAACATCAAACATTGCTATCCTGATATGCATCAATCTGGCAGGATAAATAAGTATGGCAAGCCATGGCCATCTTGAGGCATCAGATCTTTGTGATGGTTCATTCTTGGTAAAGTACTGAGTCTTGTAGTCTGGGAATCTAAAGGATTGTAAGTTGGTTTGGAGCAGGAAGGTTCCATTGTGAGGTTTATAGCGAGAATAAATACTTATTATTTTATATATTAGAATGATCGGGTGAAGGTTGACATGGTTATAAAGATCACCAAATAGGCGGAATCCCTACATTTGGTGATTTGAAAATAATATATTATAAGTATATCTATAGTAGATTATTATAAATTATTTATAGATTATTATAAATTATTCATAGATAATTAAATTGGGTTAGATTAATTAGGTTAATTTTATTCAATAAGAGATAGTTTGTTAGTTAAATTATTAGTAAGTATAGTTATTAGTAATTGTTATTAGTAATTATAATGGAAAGAGTTAAATCCATCTTTAGATCCATCTTTAAATTTGCAGCAAAAACCTTGAAACTAACAATATATATTTAATCAAAGAATTTCTAAATAACAAGTTTTAATTAATTCACAAAAACCGCCAATTCCAAATTATTTTAACAAACAGATATCTAACTCTCCCCTTCTTAAGAATTTTTCCACTTCTTCAGCCACTCGATTCTTCTTTCTTTCGTTCCTTCTTGTGAATGTAGTTCGACTCGATGAGGTGATAGAAATCTGGCGATTTTATATGGGCCATCGTATTGCATACCATCCTTGTGCCTGTTCTGCGGCTCTTTACGTACGAGTACCTCCTCCCCCACCTCGAAAACACGAGTGCCCCTTTTTGTCGTATCCATAGCTCTCATAGTGTCTGCGGCTTTACTCGAATTAAATCTCGCCTCTTCGATTCTTTCGCTTCTTGATATTTCGGCTTGTTTCAGGTTAGAGTGTAGGTTAACACTCCGTCCATAAATTATCTAAAATGGTGATAAACCTGTAGCACTTTGTCGACTGCTATTTATAGTGAACTCTATTCTGGGTAGAAGTTCGTGCCAGTTTCTCTCTTCACATCCGCCTGCCAATGTTGCTGTAATAAGATCTCTTATCGTTCGTATGGCTCTTTCGGCTAAACCATTTGATTGGTGCTGGTAAGGTGAGCTGAATTCCTGTTTGATTCCAAGCTTCTGTAGTTTCGTCTTAGGAAATTCCCTTTGAAATTTCGGCCTCTATCTGTTAAAATGCTCTTCGGTTTTCCAAATCGATAGATCCAACTATTAAGTATTGTTTTGAAAATGGTCCCTTCGTCTTGCTTTGTGATTGCAGTTAAAGAAATCAGTTTGCTAAAACGGTCCACCATTACTACCATATATTTTTTCATGGCGTTTATTTCCATGTTATTATGAATTATGAATTTTTTCGTTAATTGTGTGACCAAGGAAACACAATTCTGTTTTATTGAATTTGCATTTTTCTGGATTTATCTTCAGTCCTGCCACTTGAATTCTTCTGAATATTTCCCTTAATAGCTCATCGTGGTCTTTTTGACTTTTACCATATACCAAGATATCATCCAGATAAACTACTACTCCCTTGAATAGCATTCCTGTTACCACTGTGTGCATCAGTCTCTGGAATGTCGCAAAGGCTGTTGCTAAGCCAAATGGTAGTCTATTGAAGCAAAATTGTCCTTCTCTTGTACTGAATGCAGTCATCTCTTGAATTTCTGGAGCTAACTCCACTTGATAATACGCCTGACCTAAATCGATTGACGAAAATACTTTTGCATTCGCCAGACAGTCTAGTAAGAATTTGGTGTTAGGCATAGGAAATGACTCTTTTTCTGTTATGGAATTTAATCCACGATAATCTACACACATCCAGATAGATCCATCTTTCTTCCCTACTATAACTAACGGGACATTCCAAGGACTCTTGCAACATCGAATAACATTTGCTTTCATTAACTCTTTTATCAGTTCTTCAATCCTTTTCTCCATGTGCATTGGTTGACGTCGAGGATGTTGCATTATTGGGCCTCCTGTTATCCGCATCTCATGTCGAACTAAGTTTGTAAATCCCAGATCGAATTTCGATGCCATAAAAATTCCGCCGAATTCCCTTGATCATTCCTTCAATATCTTTATTATTCTCACCTGCCATCGCCACTAGTGCTTTATTTATTCTTTCTTCATCAGTGTAAAATTTGTTTATCAATGACGTTTCGATATTATTGATTTTCACTAACTTTACTCCAAACTCTTTCATTGTATCAATGCCCCCTATGAATTCGGGTTTGATCTCTTTTACCACTACTACTCTGATCATTTTGGTCTTCTGATTCCATCTGGCCGGTATAGTCATGTATCCCATTGCTTCTTCACCTCCAGTTGAAAAAACTCCGCACAATAATATCATACTACGTTTAAGTTCTGGTTTGCCTATTTTCTCCCACAAACTCTTGCTCATGACTGTTACTGATGCTCCAGAATCCCATAACATCTCTGTTTCGGCATTATTCAACATTATTTTACTCCAATTTCTTCCATCTTTCGTCTGGTACATCTCTTCTTCTGCCTCGTCTCTTCGTCGTTCATTTCCTATTTCACAATTTATTGTCTTGACTCCACCGAAGAAATGAAACCCATGGAGTCCCTGATGTTTTTTCCATCTTCTCTCAATATAGTATATTTCTCAGGGACATTGTATCTATCTTCCATATTGCTGTGATCCGTTCTGAAATCCTGGCTGTTCTCGGTGTAATCTCTTCTTTCAGATTTTGAATCTTCTTCTTCTATGCACGCTATTCTTTGATATCGGTGTGGATCATCTTTCCGTAACGAAAAACAGTCTCGGAACCCGTGTCCTTCCTTGCCACATATCAGGCATTTATTTCCCAGTGGACACTCATACCTTCTATGTCCCCTTTCGCACAGCAAAAACAATCACCTACCGTTAATTTGGGGACCGATGCTTGTGGTAGTCCCCTACTTTCGTTGTATAGCCTCCTTGCAATATTCTTCATGGATATTGTTGGCAGCTTCCTTTCTGAGCTATTCGGGATTCTCGTATTTCTCAAGAATTGTTCTCTTGGAGATTGTTCTCGACGACCATGGTTATTTCCTTCGTATTGTATTGGTCCGCGTATAGGATGTTCGTCTCTCCTTGATCTGTGGTGACTAAATTGGTCTTCTGATAGTCTTCTTTGTGATGATGTAGGCATGGGATCTTGGGTATTCTTTTGAATTCTCATCTTCCCTCCCTCAGTCACGCTAGCGTATGTTCTTTGATCGATTGCATTAATAAATTCTGTTTTATGGTTTCCATTTTTGTTACTTTCAAAGATTTTCGCCAATGATCTCGTTTCTTCAATTTTTGTTTCTGGTTTCGTCAATAGTATCTCTCAGTCTCGCATCGCGTGCTTCATTTGCGATGAGATCTTGAACAATATCTTCTTCTGATCGTCCTGAATTTATAACTTCAGCTAAAGCTTTCCTTAGTCGTATCTCAAAAGCAGCAAACCTTTCATCATCTTCCTGTTCCATAGCTGCCAATTCTCTGATTTTGTCAGTTATTGATTTTGTAATTGTGAACGTATTTAAGAACCACGCTTTGGCTTTTACATCTGTTGTTTCTGTTTCTCTGACGTTTCCCCACAATGTCTTTGCTTCTGCCACTAATAACACATCGAAAGTGCTTGTCAATCGCTGTCATTTGTCAGCAACCATTCTTCTATATCCCTAATCCATTCTTCGGCTTCTTTTAAACCTCGTCCATCATATCGTCTGATGTTCAGTGTGAGCATGTCTTGGCATGATTTCGGTAGGCATTTCATTAGCGATTTTGTCGATTTCGAAATGGCATTGATATTTTGATTTTCGGCGTGGTCGCCAGTTAAATCCATCTTTAGATCCATCTTTAAATTTGCAGCAAAAATCTTGAAACTAACAATATATATTTAATCAAAGAATTTCTAAATAACAAGTTTTAATTAATTCACAAAAACCGCCAATTCCAAATTATTTTAACAAACAGATATCTAACTGAAAGTAAAGAATATCAGGTAAATTATGATAGTTTATTAATAAGAGGTTAGTGACTTTATATTGAGGAATTTAATTAAGTTATTATTTAGTGTTTTAATAGATAATGTATTACGACCATATTATACAAATATGTTGGAGGATGCTTTGACTCATGTATTATAAATATGATATATAGTTTAAAAAGAAATAATGGTGTTTGTAAGCTTTTTAATTATTCTAATTTATAATATAACCGTAGTAGACAAATAAATATATAAATAATATATAAATAATAATATTAGCCCTTAATAGTAGGTTATTTAATTTATTTAAATGAATGTTAGCGGATTTAATTGAGAAGCTTAATTAGGTTATTACTTAGTAGTTTAATTATATGACAGTAATTTATAATATATAACCATAGCAGACAACAAATAACAAGGTAATGCTTTGTATACATATGTTGAGGTCTGTAAATTAAAATTTCAATTTAAATGAAATTTAGGATAATAATTCAAATAGAAAGTAAGCGAAGAAAAAAGACAAATAAAAGCGGGATCGCGCACAGAATCAATAGTAAAGGAAAGTGAGATGGAAACAGTATTAGGAAATGCCAAAAGCAATTACGAAAGGCAAGAATCCGGAAATCCGAGAAAAATCAATAAATGGAAAAATCATCGAAATCGAATGGGAAAAAGATGATGATTAGGGATTTATCAGAAAATGGTTAGGAAGGGTCGAAAAACATTCAAATGTATGAAAACAGAAAACGTTAATTAATTAATTAATTGGCTAATGGAAAACCCGAGCCAATGGAGAACCCGAGAGATAAAGGAAACCCGAGCTGGGTAAATAAGAAGAAAAGCAAACAGAAGGAAGATTTGGGCCCATTAGCTTGACACAATGATTAATGGGAAAAGAGCAAGGAGAAGATAGCGCGCGTAGGAAGACCGGAAGGGCCATTAATTATCTGGATTTGTTGGACCATTATGGGTGACAGCCGAAGCAAATACGTGGGAGCAAATGTCAAATGAAAGATTGGCTCGGCAATAACCATTTGTCATCCTGATTTCGAGGAGTATATAATGAAAGGGAAAATCAGAGAAAATCGACATTTTGCCTCAGCTAAGGTTCGAAGAAACAGAGCTTAGGAAAAGACGGAAACGAATTAGGGAAAGTTGGGAAAAGAAGAAATAGAATTAGGAATACGGAAAGGTGAAAAGGAATCAAACCAAACAGAAACCGAGGAAAACGTGGGTCAAGAGAATCTAAAGGAATAAAAGGTGAATATTATTTGTTTGCAAAGCATCAACGCCGAGCGGAGAATCGTATAAAACTTTGATTAGTAATTGTAAAGTGGTGATAATAAATTGTGAACCTGTTGTTTCAATATACGTTGGGTCGTTCATTGTTTTGATTTAAAGAACACTAGGAGTCAGAGGGAACCGACTTAAAGTAATCTAAAACCCAACACATATATAAATAGTAATATTAATCCCTAAGAGTATGTTCTTTAACTATGTGGTAGCTACTCACCACGGCGGCTGTGCAGGCTTTCTGCGACAGTCCTTTAATTTCTGATTTAGAGAGTCCTATTTTGCTAAGTACCTGGCTATTATTATAATCCCAGGAGCCTAGGGTGGCAGTTACAAGTGCAGAGATGGTGGTTTTAACTTTATGTGCTTTTTCAATTTGGATAGCTAAGTTAGCATATTTTGCATAGTTATCATTGGTTACTCTTTTAAAATTTTCCTTCTGTTCATAGGGGACTTTTACATCTAGAATGTAGTTAATATCATTCCTTAAATATCTTATAATAAGGTCTGGTTTGAGTAATGTGGGTACTCCTAGAGGTGTTATTTCGACATCTAAATAAAAGTTAAGGTTAAGAAGAAATTCACAGACAGCTTCAAGTACGCTGGAATGTTTGTTTCTGCGCGCATTTATCTTCGCCGGACAGTGGTTAAAGATATTGATTTTGCAATATAGCCTTGGTCTGTCAGACGTGTCCATTTTTCAGCATCTATGAGGCCGATAATAGAATGAATTTCAGAAGAGATAATGTTAACGTTAATCTTATTGAAATAGTTAATTCTATCATTATATTTAATTCCGAGTTGGTATATGTTCTCAAGGAGAAGGATTTTGGCGTGTATTCTGTATTTCCGACGGAGTAGATCTGCAGATTTTTTAAATCTTAAGAATATTGAGCGATGTGGAAAAGATTTGGATGTATTACCATTAATCCAAAAAAGTGCTGCTTCGAGGTTACCCTGGCCTCTTGCCAGAGAAAGTTCTGAGAGGAAAAGATTACGGAAGGAAGTATCAGAAGAGTTTAGTGCACGAGAAAGATGTACAATGCCTTGAATTATATATTCGTCAATGGCTGAGGTGAGACCCATTCCACCCATTTTTATTGAAGCATAAAGAAAGTTATTATTAATTTGGAGCAGTCGATCTCCCAGAACGATTTTTATTAATTTCCTTATCTTATTATCGAAGCCTTTTTGGGGGTCTCTATCTTTTATGATGTTATTTTTATGGGATTCAAGTATTGTGAAGTATTTCAGCGTCGTTCTATAACTTTTAAGGGCTCTGAGCAGATACTTAAAAACATTTTTAATTTTATTGCATTCACTTTAATTGATTTTAATTAAAAAAATAATACAAAGAAATTATAAAGCAATTTTTTGAGCTCCTTTGCTGGCAAATTCATCAATTATATCACTGTAATCAATTGTTATGGCGTTGCATTTTGAAATAGATTTGTTTGGCAGTTAAACGAATTTCGAATTTTCAACTTTATTTTTTCTTTCAATTCGTGATATTTTTTTGCAATTGCAAAAGTGAGGGTTCCTCAAAAATAGGGGGCCTAGTGCAATTGAACTTGTTACGCTTGCGATAGTATAGCACTAGCACTGCTTTTAAATTTTTGGAACTTTTTTGGTTGTGAGTATTTTTAAAATGGTTATTAAGTCTGTGTTTAAAATTTTTTATTATTAAATAATTATTGTAAATTATTCGGAAAAAAAGAAATTAAAAATAAATTTAGCACAAAATAAGTTAAAGATTTTTACTAACAAAGATTTTATTATGCTTTTTTTAACTAAATTAAAAATTTAAATGGAGGTAAATTAATTATTAAAAATTTTAACATAAATTTAAAGTAATTACTTAATATTTGGAAACAATTTTGTTTATTTATGGAATGCCCAATTATTTGTGATTAATGTTAGAACATAAATCATCATAAAATAATTGGAAGCTTAAGAATTTTTGTTGCCGATTTAAATTTAAACTTTAAAATTTATAAATGGCGCCAAATGAATGGCTAAGAAATAAAAACTTTATTTACTTTTATAGTAGTTAATTTAGACCCAGACTTGATTTTCGTTTATAATTAAATTTTATAATCCAATGTCATTTGAAAAAATTTAGAAAATTTCTGCATTTTTAAACAATTATTTATAAATTTTCCAAAGAAAAAATTTGCTAATTTAATGGCCATTAATTTATTTCCAATATAGTTTCATAAATAAATGTCAAATAAATTTACTATGTACCATAAATTTTATTTAAAATTAATTCAATATTAAAAATTAATTCAATCAGATTTAAATTAAAACAAAAATTGTTTTTTGAGCATGATGATTAAATTTTCAATTTTTTCCCAATGCAATTTTTTACTGGGTAACCCGCAGGACAACCAGACTATTACAAAAGATGACATTTAAATTTTCAACTAATTTATTATTTTATGTTAATTTAGTTCTTAAATTGTGGGCCGTAGATTGCAAAGTAGTTTGCGAAGAAAAAAAAATCAAAATTAAATTGAAAAATTTTAATTTTCATATTTTAGAAATTTGGTGTAAAAAAATTCATATTAAATATGTTATTAAAATTAATTTTAAAATTAGTAACGAAATATAATTTCTGTTAAATTTGTATTTAAATTAAATAAAATTAATATTCGGGTGTTTGCTATTCTAATATAAAAAGTAAAAATTTCATTCGGTGGTCTGACGATTTCTTATTTTTACACGAGAGGTCTATGAAGCAAAATGTCTAAGAACTCCATATCTAGTCAATTTGATAAGTAGATTATCTGCTTGAGTTAAAAAAAGGTAAACATTCGAAATTGAAATGAACTAAGTGTCATTGGCAATATTTAAATGTTTGTTTCAGGGTGCGATCTAACTATTCAGAAAACATTTAGAAGTCAATGACTGGAAAACATAAATATGATTAACATAATCGATGCGAATTTTTACTGTATTTTTTCTCATAAACGCATAATTAGAATCATAGAATGACCACAGGATCCATTAACTATTCACTGCACTTTTTCGCACTTGAAAATATAATTATTTATTTCAGTGAAAATTTTGATTATCAATAAATTTTGTTGACACAGCTTGTTTATTATTGAATTAAATATTATGAATTTTCTATATAAAATTCCATTAAAAGTTACTAATCTATTATTTCTTGGTTACAAATTTGTACACGATGTATATTATAAGACTGTTATTTCAGCAGAAATTCTGTTAAGGAAGTAAAATTATCTGTACTAATCAGTCATTTTTCGTATTTTTCATGAATTTTGCAATGACATAAATATCATTATAATAACAATAATAAGAGTAATTATGATATTATTATTATTATTATTATTATTATTATTATTATTATTATTATTATTATTATTATTATTATTATTATTATTATTATTATTATTATTATTATTATTATTATTATTATTATTATTATTATTATTATTATAAAGTGATGATTACTTGGTAGCAGCTTTAATTAAATTTTAGAACAATTAAATGATAATTTAAGCATTTTGCTGCGAATAATATATTTAATACAAATGAAAAAAAATCGACTATATGATGCTTGATTTCTTTAATTAATTTCATCCATATTTCAAAAACAAAACAAAACAGCACAAAATCTCTCTTATTTAAACAATATCTGTTTTTAGTTTTGAGGATATTTTCGCAAGCATGAGTTAATAATTGAATAGGGAATATTCGTTCACAAGCATTCAATAAATATTTTATATTTTAATTTTCAATAATTCTTAAATATATTTAATTTATTATTTTAATTTATAATTTTATTATCTGCTTTTATTATATTATTTAAATATATTTAAAACTGGAAATTAAATACTAATTCTATTTAATTACTTTCACATAGTCGAATTTTTTTCATTTGTATTAAACATATTATTCGCAGCAAAAGGCTTAAATTATCATTTAATTGTTTTAATATTATTATTATTACAATGTTGGGGTTCTTAAATTTAAAATTTCCAAGTAATTAAAAAAGGAAACTTGAAAATCAAGAAAAACAAGAAAAAGTTTATCACAAGAGAGATGCACGGTGGACCATTTAATTATTTCCTTAACGGCGAGAAAATGGAAAAGCCCCCGAGGCAATGATTGTCAATTAGAGATGACCTGGTTAAAACGCCAATGATCAATGTGATTATTTTAACTATATAAACAAACTCAAATTTCGAAATAATCGATATTTTACCTGCAGTGTGGACGAACAAAACGAGAGTAAGTAAAAGGAAGGTTGTTGAAATTAAAAAATATAGAAAGGAAAAAGTGATCAAGTTAATTCAAAGGATTAAAGAAAAGAGGTGATTATTATTGTAGAACGTACAGAATCAAAGCAGTCACATCGAGACTTATTGAATAGTCAGAATAGGCATTTTAGTGCGATATTCGGAGTTTTGTAAAATGTAGATTATACTAATTCGAATATAAATATACATCGAGTATTGTTTGTCTAATTGCTTTTATAGAACACAGAAACACCGACTTTAATATAATATTTAATTTTAAATTCGACAATAATAATAATAGATAAACTTTAAAATAAATTACCGATAGTGGAATCATCAATAAAAATATAATTCAAATAAATAACTATGTAAATAACTATTTCCGTAGTATTTATTTATAAAATGAAATATTTCTACTTGAAATAGGTCCTGTTAACCCCAATACAAAATTTTACAAGTCTTTCTCTCTGGTTTCTTTTTGATTGAACCCTTCTTCTCGTATGTTTATATGTTTATATATATATATATATATATATATATATATATATATATATATATATATATATATATATATATATATATATATATATATATATATATAATATATAATTTAATGAATTAGACAAATAGTCCATCACCCGAGCGAAATTAAAACGTAAATATGAAACATCCGCTATTAATAAGAAGGAAGTTGTGAAACATGAAATTGATTTTATTCTGAATTTTACATTTTCATTATTTTTATTTATTCAGTGCTTTAATAAAAATAATTTTTATCTTCAAATGTTATTTTGCGTAGAATATTATAGCTGTGATTAACCTGAAACTATTTTGAGTACCAAATCCTTCTCTATTACAGTGAGTAATTATGCGACCATTCCACCATATTTGTAAATATGCATTTTTTATTGCAATGAAAAGATTTTAAAATTAAAATTAAACAAGTTTATAAATTATTCATTATATAAAAATTATTCAACATTTATAATTACCATTGTACGTACATCCGTAATATAAAAGTAGTAACTATTTAAATTTATCGATACAGGTAACCCCGTTCAACGGGGGATACGTTCTGGACATGATCGAGTTAAGCAAAATATAGCGATCAACGCGGGATTTTTGAAAAAAAAACATTTAAAGACTCGAAAAACTTTATATTTATTAAATAAATATTAGAATAATAATAAGGCAAATAACATTAAGAATAAAAAATTAAATAAGCATTGAAAATATCATTAAGAAGTTAAAAAAAATCCAATGGATAAATTAATAATTTATTCATTTTTCTCGGCGTTGTATAAAGGAATCTATCCACTTGTTTCACTTGTTTGGCTTCTTTACGTTTATTGCGCAAAATTGGCCGATAGACACCAAGCAATGCATTACAGCCACGTTTAACAGCATTTACTCGCTCGTAATCTTCATTGTTCTCTTCTAACAACTCCATGCATTGATTGTGAAGAGAAGGCGCCTTTTCAATAGATTTTACTGTCAAATTTCTGAATGGAATAGGTTCGGATACATCATTTTCTAGGGATGTATGACAGTCCATTTCCTGTCTCTTTATTAGTCAAGGTTCACCGTGTGATTTTAACAAAGTATGAATATCATCTTCATCAACACCTTCGATGCCTCGAGATCTATTATGATCTATTGTAATCTATTATAAAATAAATTTTAAATATTAAAATTAGTGCCAATTTTGTTTTATTTATCAATATATCAGTTACCGTTATACGTACGGCGTTATGTTTGTTTAAGTTTTCATATTTATGTATAACAATAATATTATTGCACATGTCGGCATACCTAAGTTGCGAATCAACATTCTTATGAGAACTGTTATTATAAAAATTATGCCAATACATGAGGTGATTTTTTAATACATTAAATAAATTCAAATACAAATTTACAATTGTAAATACAATCAAAGAAGAATCATATTAAAAATTTTATTAATATTTAAAAATGAATTAATTAACCGATAACTTGATAAGAAATCAAACTAATTAGAACTAATTAGAAATTTTAATTAATAGAAAGTAAAATAGTAACATTTAGGTATATGATTTGAACAATTTCGTATTAATAATTAATTGTAAAATATATATATTTATTGGTTACATTAAAACAATATATACTGATAAATTAAAATGAATGATAATTAAAATTAATTAACACAAAAATATAATACAAAATAAAAGATTTTAGAAGGAAATAAAATTATGCATATATTTTTCAATCACCATTTTGCGGGTCTCCTTCTTATCAACAACAAGGTGTATGGAAACTAAAATGCCTCTACTTCGATTTCTGCCATTCCTTTTCACAGATTCCATTTTTATGAATGACCAAATACCAATTTTGCCATCAAACCATTCATTTTTATGTACATAAAATTGAGGTCTAGCAACAGCTACAAGAAACATCACTTTTGTTATGAATCTTATTGATTTTACTTGGCGATGCGGTTCAACCTCGTTTGTATTACCGGCTTTGTTTCTCGGTTAGATAAAACCACTTTTCATTAATGTGAACCATATCAAACATATCCGAGAATCGAATATTTCAATCTTCAAAAAATTACAAATGACGGAATACTCTTTATTTGAATCCGTCAACAGAGGATTTAATCTAACTGTGCAGGCTCGCACTTCACCAGCCTTTATCCGGCGATGCAGAGACGTTTTTGACATTTTCACCTGCAAATAATCTGATTGTTTTTCATTTGTTTAGTGGCACCTTTCGAATTTTGCAATTTAATTCAAAATTCTTCTTTTTGGACAAACTGGACCGCGTTTTTTTGAAGCCACATTCGATGAACTGATTTCTTTGCCTCGTTTCCAGATTTTGGCTACAGTTTGAATTTTCACATGGTATCTAGCTGCAATGGAATTGTATGCACCACTCTTAAAAATCCCGTTGTCACTTTCACTTAGCAAATCTCATATATTAGCCTACTTTGTTCACTGGAGAGTTCACGTTTATTTCATTCCATATTTGGAAATTAATTTTTTTGACGAAAAACTGAAATGGTGTTTACAAAAAATGCACAAAAATGAAATGTCAAAATGATAAGTGATGTCCAGCAATCATTGTTAAATGTGAACAAATAAGTTTAAAATTATCGTTACTTTCTTTAATTCTTGAAAAATTATAGATTATTTTAAGCTTTTTGTGAAAACTATCCAGTAACATGAGATAACGATTTTTGTAATTTTTGACCTTTTATGAAATAATGATGAAATAAAACATGAAGATAACGTTATATTTATGGTAAATGATGTTTTTTAGAAAGTAGTATGATTATTTCAACTCATAAGAAAAATATATTGAGGTAGAGCTGTATATTCGTGATAATCCGCGGACATGAATCGAAAACTATCCAGTATTATGGGACAGAGAGAGTAATAAATTTTTTATTTACATTTTAATTTCTTTGCATTTTTATATTTCATTGTTGTTTTTCTTCTTTTTTATAATACTTTCAACTGTGCCAATTAATCGATGGTTACATTTTTTATATTTATATTCAATTTATTGTATTTACATCTTTGAGTGATGTAGTGCCTCCACTTATTTAATTTATTACAATATTTGCATATTTATATTAATAACAAAACTTTATTATTTTTGTTTTAATAATCAGAAAATGAGAACGAGCTATCAAGCTATTTATGCTAAACCAGACATCTTTTCAAAATGCATAGAAGATGATTATACTATAGCACCTTCTCAGCACCAATACATAAAGCACCTTCCAGTCAAACCTTCGCCAACATCTACTCCAAAAACTTATAATAAATAATTTTATTTGTTCAATCGTTACCCTTTTACCAAACACTACAAATGAGAAAAATAAATCTTTAATTAGATGAAAACTGTTGATTTTGATTTTTTACGGCCGTCATGAGTCTACCATAAAATTTGACCTGCTATACGTTTGAGTCTGACATCGAGGCTGTAAATCAGTGGTTCTTAACCTGGGGTACATGAACCCCCAGGGGTCCCACGAACGGGTTCCAAGTGGTCCGCGGCACTATTTACAAAAAATCATAAAAAATATTTTGTTATCTTGATATTGTAACTAGAATAATAAGTAACATGTCTTTCTTGTTTTGGAGCATCAAAATTCGAACATTTGAACTTTTATGTTAAATAATTTAAGTCTCAGTAGTAGTATTACCTTTGTTTGAAGCTGAATAAACAGATTTATAAATATTTATTAAAAAATGTGTGTTTTACTATCAATTAATTAATTGTTTACATATCAATTATATATCTATGGGGTCCATAAGTTTGAAAAGGTTAAGAACCCCTGCTGTAAATCAATGTCTAATACTGAAAATAACATTGATCTGAAGATATATCTGAAATAATGAAGATAAATGAAATAGTATATAACAGATCATAGGAGAAATTAACAGATTTTTATGAATTTGTTTCATTGCTGGTCTATTTTCCAAATGGCCATTTTATCTATACAACAACACTTATAGAATCAACATTTTTTGGATTAAAAATATTGTAATATTGATACTAATTTACATAATTTAATTTGACTAGGTAATCATGATCAAGTAACAATTGGACATGAATTTGGAGAAATTGGAGTTAATTTAAACAAAATTTCATTAGAAACTTTTTATTTTATTAGAAAATCTATTTTATGTTTGTAAATTTTGAGTTTAATAAAAGATTAACTCAACCGGAACCGCTAAAAAAATGAAACATTTATCACTGATTATTTCCGTATGTTGCTGAAATATTGGTTGCACTTTGCATTTTAGTTTCATTTAACACAAAAACAAGGGTAAAACCTCTTCATACTTTCCGCGAATATTCATTTTATGCGAATGATATTAGCAGAAGTAACAATCACAAAAACGAAGGACGTACACTGGTACACATAAATATAGTCTCTCGGAAACTCAACGGCATAGAATGTAGATATTACACATTAAAAATAGAACTAATAACAGACTATCCAAACATCACTTAGATAGAATGCCTTTGAATTACTGAACGACCACAAGCCGTATTATTGTCTAAATATCATGGACGAATAAACAAACAATCTAAATAGTTCAATTTATATATGAATTTAATGTAAAGTTCATTTACATATGGAGCAAGGACAAATTGGTCCAAGGTTTACAATAAAATAATGAAGCTACGTTGACAGTTTTAGTTGTTTCTCAAGTGATCCTTCATTGTCAATACCAAAATTCGAACTTATTCAACAACCATTATTCTCCGAACTTAGAGAAGCTTCTTAAAAATTCGAATAAATTCGCAATTTATGAAAGATAAATGGCAGCGTTTTCCTCGACCTTTATTACCATATTTTGCTAATTGAAAGCGTAGAAAAGTTAAGCACCAAGGAGTTTCCTTGACCCCGCGAAAAATAGGTGTCGAAAGTTGACTTTTTTTACCAGAAATTTATCAACTTCATAGAATTTATATGAGTTTATGAAATATGTCGTTCGTAAACAAACGAAATAATAATGTCAATATCGTCCAAAATATTTGTCGCAAATATTGCGAGAAATCCCAATAGACCAAAGAAATAAATCATTCCAATGTAGCAATGACTTAGAACTTCGGAAATTATATGGATATTCCCATTGATATCCCAAGTCAGACAGAAGCAACCGGTTTATTCTTACACAAGAGATAGGAATCATGGCCCAAAACACTTTCAGTTTCTGACATAACAAATAGCTTAATACCCAGAACTTTGAGAAAGTGAGCATATATCTCACTAACTAATTTTTGAAATTTTCCTCATTGACAACATCATAAAGCTTATTTTGACTACATTAAAGGGGTTTTATCAAAAGCATGAGATGGGCATTCATTAACAATACTTTGCTTCATCTTCAGTCCAAAAAAAGGTGAAAACTCTATACAACTCTCAAAGTAGCCTTCAAGGTACTCTTAAACGATGCCGAAAAGACTTAAATAAATTATTGTTAAACTGTCATCAATTAAAATTATTTTTGATATTGATAGCCTCTTAACTTGAAACTTTCCCATCTTGCGGAAGCGAAAGCATAATTGGAAACCATTACTGACAAAAAAATTCAACAAATCTATCGCTCCAAACTTGTATATGACAAATTTGAAATTCAATTATTTTTAGTATCTTTAGAGTTTCCGTAGAAAATCCTAAGGCAGTCAAACTTGCATATAACAATAGAATAATTAATAAATAATCGTAAATATTACTTATATTTTTAGTAATTTATTTTTTAAATTTTGTTTAAATAATGCTTTTTGTAATTAATATTTATTTTTACTGCAAAATGTATGTATTAAATGAAAGAAAAATTCATTCTATTAGAAGCTGCTAACACATCTTCTAAATTATTTTTTTATTTTATTTAATGAAATATTGTATAATTTTCAAACAAATTTTCAGCGTTGAATAAAATACTTTCAAAACCATTTATTAAAATTTCGATACTTAAAATATATTTATTTAAAAATTATTCACTAATAAAACTTCTTTCAAAAAGCTATTTTAATATTTCAATTTTTCAATTCAAAAATTTCAACTTAAAAAATCCAATTTAAAAATTATTTTAAAAGTTATTTTAATAGTCAATTATTTACAATTTAAAATTATCTTAATAAATCATTGAAGCATTTAATTCTCAGCTGAAAACACCTCACACATTCAATATATACTTTTCAGCAAAAGACTTATGTTATAATTTACTTGTTTAACAGTTAATTTATATTGCTTTCAAGAAACCATAATTTAATATTTATTTTAAAAATAATAAAGTTTTGTTAAATTTTCTTAATAAATTTATATAAAAATATGACTGATGCCATAACTCTATCGATAGCTTATTACTGTATTTTTTAGAAAAGTTTCCACAAAGGATACTGTATTAAGATATAATTTGATATAAAAATCCAATATTTATTTATAAAATCTGCTGAGCGGCTATTTGTTATTATTGAATGCGTTTTTGAAAATCATTGGAAATTTTTGCCCGAGTTATTTTTTTACACTGTATGTATTGCAATGTAAATATTATACGTGGCACGGATATTTGTTATTATTATTATTTTATAAATAGCCAAATTAACAAATGAATGTGTTTAAATAAAGTTAAAGAAGACACTTTTAAATAAACATTTTAATAATACATGACAGAGACCATTTCTTATTAAGTGGAAACAGTAATGTTATTATTAAACATGAAAGTTGAAGATGGATATTTCCAATTTAAAAGTTGTACATGGGCTTCAAAACTATTAACCCTTTGAACCCTAAGGCGTTCATTGTATTAGCACTATATCACTGAGCTACTGAGCAATTTTTGACTAAAAAATAATATTTAACTTAAAATGCAATTTCGATCAAAAGTCGATTGTCAGTATGAAAAATATTTTTAGTTCATTTGAATAGGGTATATGCCTCGGCAAACCAGGCCGGTAAACCGGCCTTTAGGGTTAAGAATACATAGCATATGATGTACATGTAATGAAATTGTTTAAACCTACAATTAAATGCGGATAATATAATATTTGATTAACTAATTTCAAATTAATCTGCAAATTAATTTTTTTCTTAATTAAATTTCCCTTGGTGTTTGATGATAACAATATGTACAAAATACGTTTTCCGTAACAAAAAATAATAAAAACAAATTTGGAATATTTGAAATGAAATTAATAATTTAAAATTTTACAGAAAAAATCCTTTATTTTTTCACCTTTGATCTGTTTTTGTTTTCTTACAGCATTTAATTGATTTTCATTATGAAAATAGAAGAGATTGTTTTTCCCTATGTAATGCAGATTTTCGGCACTGTCTTTTGCTGATATTATTGAAATTAATTTGTATTTAATTATTTAATAAAAATATAATCATATAATTTATTTATTTTAACCAATCAGATTAATTTATAATTAATGTCAATCGTGATTGTGATTGGTAAATTAATGTTTATTTTCTGTTGAAAATTTTCAAATGAAATCTCTAGAATTTCCTCAGAATATTCCTAGATCTGAGAGAATTGGCCGGGCGTAGTGATGAATTCTAGCACGATTTACTGTAAACTTGAACCATTCATATATTTACCTCTCTCATTTTTCAATGTTAGTCACAGTGGATTTTCAATACTTTTATTTATTTTGTACGGAACGGAAATCCATCGAATCCTGAGACATCTGTTGATTGCGCTAGGAATTTTCGAATGTTTCTTTCATTTGTTTGTGATGATCCGATATCTGTTTCCAAACGTCATTGATAAAACGCATACGTATTTCATTCATACGATAACGATTTCTATTTGCGTTCGAATAACTTTGTCGTTGCGAAACTGGTCTATTGTAATGATTTCCTGGTGCCGGGTCGAAGCCGTCGTCCGACCTTTTGCGTCAAGACGAGGAGGATTTCTTTCAAACGTTCGATTGTTTTTAATAATAATAATTCTTGCAATAATTGCGATTATTATGTCCATATTGATAGAGGTATCTCAGTATAATTTATATATAGCAAATAAGGAGAAAATATTTGTTATTGAAACTATATTTTTTACATTTCAAGGACTTTTGCCAATTAGTTTTATAATAATAGCAACTTCAATTATTATATGTTCTTTAAAACGTCATAATTTTTCTCACTTTTTCTGCTGCCAAGAACAAACTGATAGAATAATTAACATGCGGAAAATCACATCAAGGAAAGAATCTCAAGCCATCAAGATCATTATAGCTCTGTCAATAACATTCACAATTCTTGAAATCCCCACAGATATTTTTGCCTATTTACGAATGAAAAACTGTTTCGTAGAACTCATTGTCAATACCCTCGTAGAGATTGATTCATTAGCAAATTTTATTATTTACACATCTACCACTGCCATTTTCAAAAAGTTTTTCAAGAAGAAACATACTCAAAATACATCACAAATAACGTTAAGCGTCAATAATTCTAAATTGGCAGTTTTAAATGAAAATCCAAAGCCTGGGTTCTTGACAAAGGTCAATCAAAAAGATGACATAGTCCTTGTTTAAATGTTCTTTGTAAATGAAAATGATGGAAATTAATTTTAATTTTTTTAAATCATTTTAATTATTAAATCATCAAGATGCAATGCTGAAACTGTAATCCTAAAAATATATTTCTAATAAATTTTTGATTATTAAAACAAATTATTATCAAGGATTATTATTATCAAATAATACACCATTACACCATTACAAGTTAAAAATACTAAATGTATACGTATGCACTTGTAAACAGTTTCTATGTATAGACTATTTTTTTTGGTCTCCAGAGGTGAATATGACTTTTCATACGCCATGTTTACAAGTTTACAGATATTTCTTTCTGTGAATTAGCTAATTTGAAAGTGATGTTATTTACAGTGTACCAGGGAAAGTATGCAATAGAGTTGAATCATCAATATTGTATAACTTACCTGGCGCGAAGAGAAATCTTTAAGTCTCCTGCATAGTACTGATGAGAACCAAAAGCTCGAAACTAGTCTACTATTTGGATTTGCACTGGGTATCACAAAGCTTGTACTGTTTATATATAATTTTAAATATGTTTTAATTATTATTCATTACTCGAGATTTTCATGGATATTTATTCTTATGTCTTACATATGGAATTTGACGCAGATTTTCAATAGTTCCGTAAAGACAAGTATTTTATGAGATAGCAGTTTCGTGGTTTGCCCTCTACTGAACTTTTGTGAGGAGGAGGAAAGGGAGACTTTTGTAACTCTGTAATTTCATTATCTAAATCAAAATAATTAATGTTGATTTAATCAATGTTTTCCGGTTTTATTTTCATTTCAAATTATTGGATACTTTGATAATTTGAAGCTTTACTGAACAAATTTTTTTCTTATGTAAACATGCTTCTATTTTTCTTTAATTGAAGTCTTTTATCATTGGTATATGAATAATTTGAAAGCACCTTTCGTGGATTCATTCACTTTATTTATTTTAGATCTATAAATAAACTCTTGAATCTATCATTATGCGTACTTTCAGTGACATACCAACGGCTTGGCATTGGTGCAGTTGCCACGGGCGACGCGCCACTAAATTTCTAATTTTTTAATTTTTATTTAAATAGATATGTCACTTTTATCTTTGATAACAAAAATGCTAATAATTAATTTTATTTAAATATATTTCATTTAAACCATTATAATATTTTTTATTATGTTTGTTGCCTTCAGGGGCGGCTCAAGAAATTTTGTCCAATACTTTGGACAATACTTTGGTTTACAAAACTGGCGTCAAACGAGCAACTCAAAATCTGAAAGTGACAATGTGCATACTTCAAGTTCATGTCCCTGCTACGGAAGTAAAAACTGAAAATTGTAATAAAAAAATCTAAAATTGTGGAAATTACAGAACAAGACTTGTTTAAAATAATGAAGTTGATGTGAGCAATGATAATAAGTCTGAATATGAAAATGTGAATGTAAATGATCCAACAACATGAAATTTAAATTATAAAAATACCAGATCTTTTCTAGTTCAACATGTTCCAGAACATGTATAGTTAATGAAGTATCCTGTCACAAATGGCCGCTGCTTTAATAATTCCTGGAAATTTAGAAATGAGGATATTGAAAAGAAAGAGAGGAAATGTTTATTTTATTGCAAAAATAGAGATGTAGTATATTGTTTTCCTTGCCTCTTATTTGTATCCGGTGAACATAATATTCCATAAAACGAAAACGAATCCCCAGGAGAGCATGCTGAAGATGAAGGACTTAACTTGGATAAATTCCAAATTTCTTGTTTTGCAATCATTGATTCAATAATGATGCAGTTAAAAATACAGATTTGTTTCTTTGAAAAATATAGCAGAATATTTTAATTTTTTGCCTGGCAAAGCGTTTCAATCTTTTGCAATGGAGGATTTAGAATCTAAAGTTGATCTATTATCAGTCAAATATCCTGAAATAAATAAAGAGCAATTCATAATTGAAATAAAAAGCTTTAAACACCAAATGATTGAACTATTGCAAAAACACCCGATGTCATGTTACATTTAGATCTTTTAAATGTTCTCGCTAAATGGCAATTGCAAGAAACGTACCTGAATATCGAACAAGCTCTGAAAACATTTCTTATAATGCCAACCAAAGTAGCCAGCGCTGATAGGAGTTTCAGCAAACTAAAAATTATTAAAAACTACTTGAGATCGAAGTCAGCACAGATCGAACGCACATCATCTCTAGCTCTTCTTTCCATTGAATATGGACTTATCAGTCAAATAAACTTCAATGAAATAATCATTAATTTTGCAAACATTGAAGCAAGAAAAGTTAAGCTTTGAGCCTTTGATATAGAACTAGACAGGTGTCAGTGTAGTGTTACTTAAATTTACTTTTAATTGTGAGTTTCTATTTTTATGTATTGATTAGTGAGCATGACACATTGACACTATTGTTTTTATTTATAATACACGATACTTCAAATATTGCTGTAGTCTGTATTAACGCAACAATATCCAGTTTTATCCACCAATTTATTTAATATTATTTAGTAAATAACAAACTGCAAATTAGTATCGCTCCTGTCTTTGGGATTTTGATATCGACGTTGTATGACTGTCACTGTCAGACTACGTAATTATTGTCATAAATAAAATAAGAGAAATTCAATTATTTTTTTCTAACAACTGAAAAAGTCGCAAAGCTGAAATTTGTCAAGGGCGCCAAAAATAAATTAGCTAAGGGCGTCGAAAACCCAGTTACGCCTCTGGTTTGTGCACCAACCTGTATTATGGATGTTATTATTCCATTCAAACTGGTGTAAATGTTATGAGAAATGAATTGGAATAAAATATAATTGTAATCAAATTGTAATCAGTATGAATAATGAATTTGACAAAATTAGCTGTAAACGTGACTCCATGATAATTATGATGATAATACACGTAATGCCATTTTTTCAGTAATTAATTTTAATAATGTAGTCTTCAATGATTTAAGTAAATTTAATTATATCCATTATCATAAAATTTTAAGACAACATTGTGGTGATGATTTAATTAATAGAAGAAATGTAAGATGCTTCCAAGATATAGGATCAAATTATAGTATACTAAGTTGGATTTATTTAAGGATTCATGTAACAATGAGGTCTAGAAGTTTGATATTATAATTTATAATCCTGTTTAATAAAAAGCGAATTTTTTATTTGAAAATTTGAAAAAATTTTTTGTACACTAATATTGGGAATAAATGTTAAACGTAAATATTTAAAAATTAAATATTAATTTACAAAGATTAATTATGTAAAGTATTTTAAAATAGTATTTTCTAATTAACATTTTAAATGTATATAAAATATAAAATGCTAAATGTTTTAAATTTAAAATAATAAATTTAGTACGTTAATGCGAATAAAATGTGTGAGGAATGAAGTCTGCCAATCTGAAAATATCAATATCTGACACTGAAAAAACTCAAATATATTGTGGTTTAAAAAATATTGAACAAATATATTGTTTTAAAATAAAAAAATTTAAAACTCCAGAACAAATTATTGACACCACTTAAATAAAAAAGAATTACTAAGATTCATAATGCTAAACTCAATAGAAAATCATAATTTACAGGGTTATTCCCTATTATAAAGCGACTATTCATAATTATAAATCATTTATTCAATATTCTAAATCATTTATTCAAAATTATAAATTAATTATTCAAAATTATAAATTAATTATTCTAAATTATAAATTAATTATTCAAAATTATGAATTAATCAAAATAAAATAAAATTATTCTTATTATTTATTCTAAAAATTAATTTTGTCCCAGAAGAAACATAAGAAAGATACGACGACAGTGTATAACTTTTATGTATTAATAGCAAACAAATAACCACATAATCATGTCACAGATTGCATTGTAACACGCAGCGACATAAGCAGTAGGTAAAAAACCCTTTGAGATTTGTATTTTTTCAAGGATAATATTTAAAAAAGTATTGAAGTTAATTAAATATATTTATAAAAAAATATATTTAATTAAAAAACATCAAAATGTTAAAATAATTCCTCGTTGTATGCAAAAACAAGGTATTCCCGCATTCTCTCATAATACAAACCATACATTTCAGCAATAACCCTGGCTTCATTCTCTTTTATCATTACAGATGTCGTTGGTTCGGGTCTAATTGCTGAATATCTGCTTTTAATTCTTAAGAATATGTTTTCAATTGGATTTAGATTCGGACTATAAAGGGGTAAATATTTAATGATAATACTTTTTTCTACGCAAAAATCTTTAACAATATCATTATGGTGAAATCTTACATTATTCATAACTAATATATCATTTGCTTTTATTTGTTGTGTATTATAAGCTTCATTTAAAAATTCCAACAGTTTCTCAGCATCATATATGCACCATCGAGCAATTTAAAATGGTTTATGTTTTCAGCGCAAATAATGTCAAGTAGAGATACATTTCTGCCTCGGTTAGCTCGGTTAGGATTGGATAATCATTTTGATTAATTTATAATTTAGAATAATTAATTTATAATTTTGAATAATTTTATATAAATGATTTAGAATATTGAATAAATGATTTATAATTATGAATAGTGGCTTTATAATAGGGAATAACCCTGTAAAGAGAGATTTGAAGATAAACGATTATAAATAGGTAGAAGAAGTGAAAGTGAGAATAAAGAAATATGAATGGTGAATAAATTATTCAACTAGAACAATTATACAGTAGCAACCGTGAAAACAAACTTAAGACATGTAGATGTTGCTAGAAAGACAAAAAATAATCAAATACAAACCTGAATGCCGGTTTGTTCTGATTTTCCCCTTCCTTATATACTCGTCGAAATCATCATCATCATCATCATCATCATCATCATCATCATCATCATCATCATCATCATCATCATCATCATCATCATCATCATCATCATCATCATCATCATCATCATCATCATCATCATCATCATCATCATCATCATCATCATCATCATCATCATCATCATCATCATCATCATCATCATCATCATCATCATCATCATCATCATCATCATCATCATCATCATCATCATCATCATCATCATCATCATCATCATCATCATCATCATCATCATCATCATCATCATCATCATCATCATCATCATCATCATCATCATCATCATCATCATCATCATCATCATCATCATCATCATCATCATCATCATCATCATCATCATCATCATCATCATCATCATCATCATCATCATCATCATCATCATCATCATCATCATCATCATCATCATCATCATCATCATCATCATCATCATCATCATCATCATCATCATCATCATCATCATCATCATCATCATCATCATCATCATCATCATCATCATCATCATCATCATCATCATCATCATCATCATCATCATCATCATCATCATCATCATCATCATCATCATCATCATCATCATCATCATCATCATCATCATCATCATCATCATCATCATCATCATCATCATCATCATCATCATCATCATCATCATCATCATCATCATCATCATCATCATCATCATCATCATCATCATCATCATCATCATCATCATCATCATCATCATCATCATCATCATCATCATCATCATCATCATCATCATCATCATCATCATCATCATCATCATCATCATCATCATCATCATCATCATCATCATCATCATCATCATCATCATCATCATCATCATCATCATCATCATCATCATCATCATCATCATCATCATCATCATCATCATCATCATCATCATCATCATCATCATCATCATCATCATCATCATCATCATCATCATCATCATCATCATCATCATCATCATCATCATCATCATCATCATCATCATCATCATCATCATCATCATCATCATCATCATCATCATCATCATCATCATCATCATCATCATCATCATCATCATCATCATCATCATCATCATCATCATCATCATCATCATCATCATCATCATCATCATCATCATCATCATCATCATCATCATCATCATCATCATCATCATCATCATCATCATCATCATCATCATCATCATCATCATCATCATCATCATCATCATCATCATCATCATCATCATCATCATCATCATCATCATCATCATCATCATCATCATCATCATCATCATCATCATCATCATCATCATCATCATCATCATCATCATCATCATCATCATCATCATCATCATCATCATCATCATCATCATCATCATCATCATCATCATCATCATCATCATCATCATCATCATCATCATCATCATC
>CAUHTR010000819.1:0-7500 GCA_959609185.1 Schmidtea polychroa | reverse complement strand
ATCATCATCATCATCATCATCATCATCATCATCATCATCATCATCATCATCATCATCATCATCATCATCATCATCATCATCATCATCATCATCATCATCATCATCATCATCATCATCATCATCATCATCATCATCATCATCATCATCATCATCATCATCATCATCATCATCATCATCATCATCATCATCATCATCATCATCATCATCATCATCATCATCATCATATCATCATCATCATCATCATCATCATCATCATCATCATCATCATCATCATCATCATCATCATCATCATCATCATCATCATCATCATCATCATCATCATCATCATCATCATCATCATCATCATCATCATCATCATCATCATCATCATCATCATCATCATCATCATCATCATCATCATCATCATCATCATCATCATCATCATCATCATCATCATCATCATCATCATCATCATCATCATCATCATCATCATCATCATCATCATCATCATCATCATCATCATCATCATCATCATCATCATCATCATCATCATCATCATCATCATCATCATCATCATCATCATCATCATCATCATCATCATCATCATCATCATCATCATCATCATCATCATCATCATCATCATCATCATCATCATCATCATCATCATCATCATCATCATCATCATCATCATCATCATCATCATCATCATCATCATCATCATCATCATCATCACATCATCATCATCATCATCATCATCATCATCATCATCATCATCATCATCATCATCATCATCATCATCATCATCATCATCATCAATCATCATCATCATCATCATCATCATCATCATCATCATCATCATCATCATCATCATCATCATCATCATCATCATCATCATCATCATCATCATCATCATCATCATCATCATCATCATCATCATCATCATCATCATCATCATCATCATCATCATCATCATCATCATCATCATCATCATCATCATCATCATCATCATCATCATCATCATCATCATCATCATCATCATCATCATCATCATCATCATCATCATCATCATCATCATCATCATCATCATCATCATCATCATCATCATCATCATCATCATCATCATCATCATCAATTTACTGTTAGTTTCCTAGTTTTCCATTCCTTGAGATTTGACCCAAATAAACTTTTGCCAATTTTACTGGCGGCCTAATTAAACGAAATTGACTGTATTTGAATAAATTTAATAAATATCATTCAATTATATTTTACAAAGCTAATATAAACAGTTATATATTTGAAACAATTTTTATAAAAGAAATGTCTATTAACTATATAAAATAAAATTATTTTTCAAATTTTTTCACGTCATGTTTCATATGTTTCTAAAGGAACTTTTTACGTCAAAAATGTCTGCAATATTTTATTGAAATTTATTTAGTTTTTAATAACATAAAGTGAATAATTAATTTTTTGATCATAAACGCTTAATTTATCATTAAATACAGTTTAAAATTTCGAGTTTAAAATTTTGTTTTAATTAAATGCCGTCTTTTTATGGAAATTTTATTTCCAGAGACATTTACGTACATAATGAAAGCAAAATTCCAATATTTTTAATTTATATGAATTCAAAGATAAGCAGATTTTTCATAAATAAATAAAAATTTTAAAATAATAAATTCCTTATTTAATTATTAAGTTTTCCGTTTGTTAAGCAAATGAAAAAAAGGAAATGAGAAAATAGGCAATTATAGCGAACGGTACTCGAGAGTTCCATCTGTCATTATGAATTGATGGAAGTTATCGCCACTTGATGAAAGGAAATTTACAAGAACTCGTGTACCATTTGTATGCCTCACATAATAAAATTTTAAAATCATCTCTCCATCCACGTTTTTTAATAAAATGTAGTTCCGTCTCTCCACAATAGGTTTTCTGAAGAGTCTCATATGAGCTGATAATTAAATCAACAAATCATAATTAATATTTGGACTCTGTGAATGAGGTGGAAAAGTGAAATCGGTTAAATGTCTAAGAACTAGGTCCAGAACATGATTTTGACAACCGATATATTGTGGTTTATTATAGTCTTTTCATTAAAATTCGGTTTGAAGCCGCACAATAATTCCATTTCTTAGACCAGTATTATCAGCAGTTATGTCACAGATTACCATTTTATGCATTTCCAAGCCTCGAATTGATCTAAAAGATTCTTCAGTTGATTGATTGAATATATTCTCTGGAGAACCACTTCTTCAATTAAGTATTCCAAGATTTAAACTTCAAAACAGACTTTTTAAGGACACAATTTGGTATTCATTATTTAACATCCATTTACCATAGAAATGTGGACAGAAATCACTTTTGCGCGTTGGAGTACGCCTTTTACTTCAGAAACCCTGCTTTCGCCCTCTTTATTCACTTTTCTCCACACTCCGTTTTGTGACGGTGTTGATATATGACCATCACTTTCACTACCTAAGCTGTTTCAGAGTCTTGAAGCTTGTTTTGTTGATAAGGTATACCTTGTAACAAGATTTGCAGCAGACATTGGTATTTTCTCTTCTTTATCTGTGTATCAGGTTCCATTATTGCATCAAGTGATATAATAGAAACATTTTAATCCAAGTGTTAATCGGATAATTCGCCAGTTCTTTGCTCAATTGATGTCACTGTCACTCTGCTTCGCTTTGATTGATGAATTGTTGATGCAGATTCCAATTTCGAGGTTGTTTATTAGATGCTACCCCTGGATTCAACCATTATTAAATGCAACTGTTTGTCTTTTGAACTCAACCAATACCCTTTTTCTTTTTTAATGTCAAAAACATCAACCAAATTCTTCTTGAATTTTTCATTTCTTTTCTTACGATAAGTAAGATACAAATCAATCGAATTACTTATTTTAGCAGAAACACGTTGTTTTGATACAATGGGAAGATTAAATTTCATCCAAAGATATCAGTTCTTTTGTAATTTTGCCCCCTTTCTCTGATGGATTGATACAATCCCGAGTAACGTCCAATAATGTTACTTGTTACAGGTATTTTACAAAGTTCCGTTAATTGTGTTAATTGTAAAGGTATTTCTGAACGCCATGTAATTTTCTTCTTTAAATTATGTTTCCATATATCTGAATTGTCATTGAAAACGTGTTTCGCTAACTTAGATAACATTATAAATCCTAAATTACATATTACAAACGACGATAAATATTAACAAAACATGTAATACCCAATTACGTATTTGAAAATGACTAATTTGACTATTATATTTGAAAGTATAAATAAACTAAAGGTTATTTCATGAATATAATTATATTTTAGATGTATATCACAAATTATATAAAAATTAGAGAATATGTATTATAAAAAATATAAATATTAATGCTACATTTATGTCCTGGTCTGCATATTAGAAACAAGTGAGTGTGCGACCTTTTCTATAATTTTTAAATTAAAAACCTCAAAAATGAATGATTTATAGAAATGTTCATCTACTAAAAGCACAAGGAAAATGTTTTGAAAAAACGGTCCAAAATCATAACCCTAATAAATATAAATATTATAATTATAAATAGTAATATAATTATAGAAAGAATTTATATAAAATTTATTCACTATGCTATTTAAAAATAAATAAATCCCTCTTTTAATTATTAAGTTTTATGTTTGTTAAGCAAATAAAAGAGAAAAAAATCAATCTTTGAAATTCCTAAATGAAGTTCTAAAAAATAAATTTATTTGTGATAAAAGTGAAATATTTGCATTGTCGTAAATGGGGAAAATATTATTTAGGTTTAAACAAAGTCAAGTATAAATAATTTATTTATTAAGTATTATAAGAAAATATCTAATTTATTAAGTATTATTTATTAAGTATTATAAGAAAATATCTACGGGGACGATAGTAAAATTTAATTAAATTTCTCAATTTCTGGAAATAAATCTTTCGGTAGGTTTAAACAAATTTCATTTATCGAAATAATTGTGTGAATTTCAAGTTTTCTAATTAATATTTATGTTGCAATAAAGAAATTGACAGAAAATACAATTAACTGATCACAATTGAAACTATGTCTGGATGTCTCGAAATTTCTTTTATAGTTAGTTACGAAAATGAATTTATTAATTTAATTTATGAATTAACAAATTGATAAAATTCTTTATTTTTTATTAAAATTTTGACGTTTCCAAAAATACGAATAATTATAATAATGTTGAAGTTGGTCGATGGAATAATAAATTAAAAACTGTCAATCTGACTCCAAAGAATATTTTAATTTATGACAATGACGAATTTCAAAAAACATAGACTTTTATTGATCAGAGCCGCTTTTACTTTCTAATTTTTCTCCAATAAATTTCTGTAAAATTCTGTTCTTATTTCTCAGTTAAATAGCTGCAAATTGCAGAATTTGATGCAAAAAAATAACCAATTTTTAATTTCAATTTTGACCTTCATCGAGGTAATAAAAATAATTTTACAACATTAAGATAAGTTATAAGAATAACAATATTTATAATTTAATCATCTTTGATATTAACTATAATAATGACAATATTCTTTGCTCAAACATAGATCCTTAACAATAATAATAATTATAAGAACATTTTTTTCCAATTTCACCACTGACTTTTTTAAATAAATAAAATAATAATAATAACACTAGTATACAGCAAATTTGGTGTCTAAGTTTTTTCAGCTGATTTAGGACATATTTTATGTGTTGAATTGAAAAACCACATTGGTTTTGTTTAGTCAGGTCAATTTTTTATATAGCGTCACATGAACGTTGTACGTGTCTATACTTGCCATCGATATAATAGTAATCGATATAATATCTATGTGTTTTTAACTCTAGGTTCCAGTTGGTTCTTTTATTTATTCTATTGCTGTTGCTGTGAAAAAGATGGCTTCAGGTAGAAGATTGCCACAGGAACCCAGTCATCAACTTTGTAAAGCGTGTTTATCATTCATATTTCGGTATGACGCTGGGTTATCAAGATATACTTTGGACACATTACATGATATGCAAGACCTGCATAGAGCATCTTCGTCAGTGGACCAAAGGAACAAGGAGTTCTTTGAGTTTTGGAATCCCTATGTTTCGATGTAACATTCCAACCATACAACTGACTGTTATTTCTGTGCCATTGATGTAACTTGGATAAACAGGAAAAACTGGAGCTGCCTCATATATCCTGATCTAGAATCAGTACGTGATCCTATGCCCCACTGGGATGATATTCCAGTGCCTGTATTTCATGATCTTCCTGACATGATCGACGAAGAATTCTCCTCCCCTTCTAGTGATGAAGAAGATTAAGGAGAAGAATTTGTTCCTGGCGATGACGTTCCACATCCGTTCTCTCAACATGAACTTAATGACCTTGTTTGTGATCTCAGCTTGTCAAAATCGAATTCTGAGTGGTTGGCATCAAGACTGAAAGGCAAAAAACTTCCTCTCTGTTAGTTCTCGCATCACATTCTATCAAAGCAGGCATGAAGAGTACCTCCGAAGAGTGGAGACTATTTATTTATAGCAGTAAGCGATCACTGAAATATATTCTATTGCATAATGGCAACCAGTTTGATTCTGTGCCCATCGAACATTCAACAACACTCAAAGAAAAGTATAAGGCGGTGAAGTAAGTTCTGGAGAAAATTCGTTATGGTCAGCTTGAGTGGCTGATTTATGTCGATTTGAACAGTCGAACAGTCAGGGTTTACTAAGTTCCCATGTTTTCTTTGTTTTGGGGATAGTAGGGATCGAACACAACATTACATAAAGAAGGAGTGGCCTATACGGGAAAAATTATAAGGAGTTCCATGAAACTGAAGTTCAAGCCATGAATTTGTAACAATGATGCTGAAAACATCAGTTTCTGTAACTTTTTGATATAATATGTTAAGAAATACAAAATTCTTGTTGAAATAAGATTTCTGATTTCGAAAAATGGGTGTCATTCTTGGATTCAGCTTTGCCAGATAAATTAGTTGTTTTTGTAGACCAGTATAATGGTAATGAAAATAATAAATGCCGAATACTATGTTAAATTTACCAGTTTATTTGATCATTTACCTATGATATGGCTTGTCAAATGGCTTGTCAAATCTCTAACAGTACTTCAATAAACTTTTTTATTTGATATCAAAATTATAGACTTTTTTCATAATAGTTCTTTTCCAATGGTTACGTAAAAGCTTTAGTCAGAAATCAAGAATCCCTGTCCGATCTAAAGTATGATTTATTTTTGATTATAACGGCAATTTAGGACTCAGTCACAGAAAATTTGGGTAGACATTGATTTAAATATTACAAGGAAAAAGGTTTAGGATTTTGAATAAAAATCAAATGTTAATTTGTTAGGGTTGTCGGTAAAATACAAAGTTAACAATTATTGATCTGACTCCAAAACATGTTTTGGTTAAAAAAGAAAAGGGTTATGTATGATAATGTACGTAGTACAATTATTTTTACAGGTTTCATAAATTATATTCAATGAATATTTCTGTATTATATACCTTAATTTTTGTTTGATTGTAGTAGTGAAATTAATAAATTTTCAATATATCATTCGGTAGTTGTGACTAAATTTATACATAATAGATCGAAAGTAATTCAGTATAATTCATTGATTAAAATGTATTATGAATAACAATATGAATAACTAATATAAAATAATAAAAAATTTTGTATGATTTAAAATTAAAAAGTAAATCAAAAGCTGCCCAAGGAAATGAAAACGAATTAAATCTAATTAGAAATGTCACATTTTCTTTTAAGATTATTTAAGTTTAAATTTTTTTAAATTAATATTTTACACAGCGCAACATCAAAAGAATTATAAAGCTCATATTTTTTCTCTCACTTTTCAGCTGTTTCATTTAATAAATATTTTCATGAATAGTAATTTATGAAAGAAAATTTTACATAATTTAATTTAATAAATTTCATAATAAATTTATTTATGTCTCATTAATTCAAAATATTTAGCATAGCATCATAAGTACATTGACTAGGCAGTTACAACTAGTGCATCCAATACCGGTATTTCGATACTGAAAAAATTTAATATCGGCAATACCGGTATAATACCGGTATTGATTTTTTTAATATGATTAAAATTTCAATAAAATGTTGACAGTACTTCAATAAACATTTTTATTTGATATCAAAATTCTAGACTTTTTTCAATTTGCGCTTTTTTTCCTTTGTAAAATATGCCCGTAAGAAGCAAAGGGCATTCAGAGTGTTATCCCCAAGAGATGACCGTAATTTGGTGACAAAGGTGCCACTTGCCGAAAATCCACGCTCCGATTCAACACTTGTTGACTTTATAGTATTCGTAAGAGCATTGTAAATATCGAAGAAAATTGCAATCTCCTTTCGGATTGTTTTTGATAAATCTTTCAAAACGTTCAATCTTCCTTTGTTTTTAAAGTTCTTATCATTCAAAATTGCCATGTAAAGCTTTATTTTCAATAACAAGTTTGCAGTGCTGTCAACAGAATCGT
>CAUHTR010000817.1:27819-96270 GCA_959609185.1 Schmidtea polychroa | reverse complement strand
CCAAAACGCGAACGTGGAGAGAATATTTTCCATTATCGGCGGACAGTGGACTAAAGAGAGAAATAAAGATTTTTTAGTGGTGGAATTTTAAAGGTGGTTTATAATTATAAGAATATTTTGTGTATTGATTTATAAAATGAAATAAAAGAATAATAAATTACTACTCGAAATTAGTAATTGTGGATAAATACAAAATAGACGAAATTGAGGATGATAAATATAAAATGACTACATTTAATTTTTTATTTTTTATGTGCAATTAGAACTTGTTTTTAAGTTACCAATCTTATATTATAATTGTAAAAAACGTGTATATGATTAAGTTTAAAGAAAATTAATTTATTGAAAAAAATGTTCTCTTTTTTTGTACTCAACAGTTGGATAGACACAATTTTTAATTCACTTGAATTAATTACTTTTGATCAGGCGCGTACGCAGGATGAATCCATGGGGGGGGGGGGGGTTTATATATAATATATATTATATATTATTTTTATATATATAGAGGGGGGGTTATTTATATATACATATATATATCGGCATTCGGAATATTTCTTAAATTGTTTTAAGTTTATATATTTATTAATTATAGTTTTTTATATTGTTGTTGGAATCATGGGGGAGGGGGGTTTAAAGCCCAGTAACCCCCCCCCTGCGTACGCGCATATCCTCACCTTGTGTTTTCACCAGAGTATTTTATATATTTTTTGCATATTTTACATATAGCTTAATCCTCAGATTTTATACGTATAAATTGATTCAACAATTATTTCTGTCCAGTAGATGGGGACATAATATTATAATAATATTATATTAATAATATTAAAAACTTAAACTCATTAACGTAAATATTTTTTTAATAAAAAATAATTATTGAATAAAATCAATCAAGTAGTCATTAACTTTTCAAATTTTGCTTTTTTAATAAAAGAATATTAAAAAATGATTCCATTCCAAAGACTGTAACAAGGCATTATTGCGCCCTGTGCGGTTCATATATCTGGCGCCCTCAACACGCGAATTCAAAACAGTTTACTATAATCATTATAATATTCATGTTAAGATTGTTCACGATGTATTCATCTCCAGCTATTATAATAGATGGTATTGGTCTTAAAATTTTGTTGCTAATTGAAAAAATGACAGGAACCCATTTTGTGGACTAACATTTTATAAAATACACACATGCGAAGGCACGCTAATGGACCAGTCCAACCAGTAATGTTAAAGACAGTCTAGCTAGGATGTCGTTTTTTTTCGTTCATGTAATTTATTATTTTTTATTTATATTTGTTCATTTTTTGGTGACATTAAAAAATTGGTACACCCTTGTTACGGCCCTGTCCATTCCGTCATATTCATTTGAGAAAAAATAGAAAGCAAGAAAACAATGATGAAGTTGTTAATGTTTTTATATTTTAAACTGTTTTTTACTTTCTTATATAATCTTTCTTTTTAGTTAACCGATTTTTTTTGAAAGATACAATTAATAATATATTCAGTAAATCCATTAAAATCTTTACCGAATTACCGGTTATACTGGCCCTTGCAACCACTGTCCTATGTTTATTGCATCAACAAACTGGTTATTATTAGTTTTATTTAAATTTGAAATATCAAAAATTTTTTGAACAATTAGGTTTGTAGTTTCTGTCAATCAGATTCGTAAAGAATAAAATAGCTTGAGGTGCTCGTCTTTGGGAACTTATGCCCTAAGATCAAACTATTGTTATTGAACGATCGAATCGTTGTAATTACTGAATTAAAAATCAAACTATTTTGCGTTGGGTCTCGCTATTTTAATATAAAGGACACATGGAGTCAGCCACAATTTATTTCCTGCTGAATTTCTTTAATAATCCAACAGTCATATACGATTTTTATGTCCTTGACCTAACTTATGAATAGATGTATTCTTTGATGTTTAATTATTTTGTTTTATGGGATTTTATGTATCTAACCATTTTTAAAAATGAATTCAGAGTAAAAATAGTATTTTTATAAAATTTATTTTTAGCCAATTGAATGATTATGTAATAATGTTACGTTTTTTTCTAATTGCACGATAATAATATTAAAAAATTTAATTTCATTTTAATATAAAGGTAGACAAATTATGGGTCATTAAAACTGAAGACTGACATTTGATTAGGCGCCAAAATCGTTTCGAAAAATGAAAATTATTTTTGGTAATAATCTTTTGTCTTTTTTTAATGAAAAGGATTAAATAATTTATTATTACTATTATTATTATTATTTATATTATTATTATTATTATTATTATTATTATTATTATTATTATTATTATTATTATTATTATTATTATTATTATTACTATTATTATTATTATTATTATTATTATTATTATTATTATTATTATTATTATTATTATTATTATTATTATTATTATTATTATTATTATTATTATTATTATTATTATTACAATTAATCAATTAACGACTCACTGAACATTTAGACCATGGCAAACGATCCTCGTTGCCGATTCGCTCAATTGGCAGTCCCTGGAAAGCGTACCAAATTTTCGGTTTGAGAAACGGAATCATAGAATAATTCGAGAGAAAATGAAAGTGAAATCGTTTTCTAATATAATTCGATAAAAATAATAAAATTATTTATTCGTTTTTGGTAATCAATGATTATATCGTGTTTAATGGATTGTGCACACAGCTTCAGATAAAATTTGATAAATAATCAAATAACTGACCGTTGACCTTGGCAGTGTGCAAATTGTTTCAATGACTTTCGAATGGGCTCCATCTTTTTTCTATTTGCACCACTCATATCGATTTGGTACAGTGAATATCATTGCAATTAGTAAATAATAGTAATAATAATAATAATAATAATAATAATAATAATAATAATAATAATAATAATAATAATAATAATAATAATAATAATCAAAATCAAAATAATTATATTATTGTTATTATTATATTATATTATTTCGAGTAAACTTAATGAAAATGATTTTTACTTTTTGAAAAAAAATTAAAAGCAAATTATTGATAATATATTATTGCAAAAAAACTTTTTTATATTGTTCCAAAATATTTCACGGTCTACTGCATTAATGGAGTCTTTCAAAAATAAAAAAAATTAATATAGAAAGCCGGAGTTCCGAAAATTTATTTATTTCAAAAGAAATAAGGAAATGATAAAAAAATATATGAAAACTTGAGAACTATAAAATTAAATTTTGTTATTTTATCTTTGATATTTTCTCACAATTTGGTCCATCATTATTGTCGAAAACGACAGTAAATAATTTATTTTACATTATATCAATAGAATTTATATTAAGTTGTCAATTAATTTTTTGTTACATTTATTTGTAATTATATTTTTTGGATAATCGGAGCCTTAATTTATTGACTTTCATTTAATTTATGAACTGAAAATTAGTCCAATTAAATTTATTACAAATGTATTTATATATTTATATATATATATATATATATTTTTAAAATTTTCACATAACGAAAAATAAATGGATTTGTTTAAATATATTAATTATATTAATGATCTAGAGCGGCATCGTTGAAGCATGAAATAATATTTTCACTGTGAAATTAAATTATAAGTAGGAAGTAGTTTTTAAACAATTTTTATATCTCAAGTTACTGAATTCAGTATAAGTCGGCTTGAGATTATTTCTCGACTTAGTTGAAATTTTCCGGATTATACTCCAGTGTTACGGTAGTTGGATTAAAACAAATTAAACTAAAAGAAACGCATACATAAATTTATTTCATTTTGTAATTTTGAATATTAGATCCGAAAATGTTCAATATATTTTGCATCGCGTATAAGTCGAAGATCGTTTCAACGTCTTGAAAATAAAACAGAATTTCTCAACTTACAGCCTAGTATATATATAGTCGAATATTGTTACTATTTCACCTGTCAGGATCGAGCAAGAGTGGCATAGTTACGGGGTTTTATAAAAATAGATTTACTTATCCGACCAAAGCTCTAAAGAATTGTCGGTTGACGGATATCGTCATCTAATTGATCGCACGCTTGTGTTGGTCGCTTAGGCGTGTGTCATTTTATTTTTTAAATATGTTAAGGGTAATTTTGAAGGGTAAGGTGAAGTAAGTATCAAATCGACTCCTTCCTAAACGCCTTCACGATTATCATACTTTAGACCATCTGTGTACCCATGGCGACGACCATGTTTGTACTGTACACAGTGGTGGAAAATCAATGAGCAGGTGAGCTCTATTGCTAAAACTACTCCTCGTGGTATTTTCCTTACATTTTCTAGAGTGCCGATAGAAGGTCTTACGTCATTATTCATTGTCTATTTCTATTGTTGGATCATTAAAATGCCTTCATTTAACTATGGTCCTCATTTCTGGATTTTTCCTATTGTTTTCTTCAAATATTTGAGTAGGGATTGACCCTTATTTCTAAGTTAATAAATGTAGTTTCATACTTATAAAATTTGAGCAGGGATCTGCCTGTATTTCCAATTTCAACCTATGTTAGTAGTGACAAGTGAGGAGTATAAACCAAGCCAAATATCCCAGGATATACAGTATTACGTAATATCTGCATGGGAACACTGGGAGTGGTGGTATGGTGTTACATAATTCTGTAAGATTACGTAATCATATATAAGGCGATGTAATTATATTTTGGTTACATAATAATTGATTTTTTAATTTTATATAATAATTGACCCCCTTGCGTAATAATTGACCTTTGACATCTTATATAATAATTATACTTCATTAGAAGTAGTGAGGAGTATAAACCAAGCCAAATATCCCAGGATATACAGTATTACGTAATATTTGTATGGGTAACCTAGGGGGATGGTATGGTGTTACATAAATCTGTAATTTTATTATAGATATATATATTTATTGAATTATAAATATATAAGAAAAAGTCATACATACATTTTTGAACCCGAGTACTATAATGATGACAATGAATGTGATAAACACTCGGTTATAATTCACACACAGATAATATAATAATAATAATAATAATAATAATAATAATAATAATAATAATAATAATAATAATAATAATAATAATAATAATAATAATAATAATAATAATAATAATAATAATAATAATAATAATAATAATAATACTGTAAAATCCCGAGTATAAGCTGCAGCGCATATTAGCTGCAGATGACATTTTATATGTATTTTTTAGTCGTATAAACCGCAGCACGTATTAGCTGCACCATTTGCGTTGAAAACACATGATTTTAAAATCAGCAACCTATCATTAAAAAACAAATTTCACCGTGACAATAACCATTTTGTTTTAATCGTTTACATTTTTTACATTGTTTATTGCACTGTTTTTAATCCTTGATTAAAATGGATAACGATTCTGAACAAAAACAAAAGAAACAACGAAGATCTTTTAAGTTCAGCAAAGAAAAAAGAAGTTATTGATTTAGCTCGTCAGTTAGGAAACATACGGGAGGTTGCAAGACGATATGATATTAATGAAACTGTTATTCGACGATGGATCGCCCAAGAGTCTGTTATCAAAGCAATGAATCCAAATCGAAGATCTTTTCGTGGTGGTAACGCTAGATATCCGGAATTGGAAACGAAATTACACGAATGGATCCTAATTCAACGTGAACGAGAACTTCAAGTGTCGGTTGTTCGAATTCGTTTACAGGCACAAGTAATTGCCAAAGAGATGAAAATTGAAGGATTTGTCGCAAGCTCTCAATGGACTGATAATTTCATGAAACGCAATAATATTTGTTTTCGACGGCATACCACGAAGCAACAATTACCGAAAGATTGGGAATTTCAGATGGCCAAGTTTAGAAGCACCATCGCAGATTTAAAGAAGGATTTGCTCGATAATCAAATCGGTTATTTTGATGAAGTGTCCATTCAATGTGACATGCCTTTAGGGTACACAATTGAGACTAAAGGTGCTAAAGAGGTCCGAATTAAAACTACAGGACATGAGAAAAAACGATTTACCGTCAATCTATGTGTTCTCAAGGATGGTACTAAACTACCGCCTTTTGTTATTTTGGGCACAAAGAAACATCCAAAGACTTTCATTCCTGAATCCAAAGCTTGTTATTGCAGCTAATAGATCTGGGTGGATGAATCATGAAACTCTTGAGATATAGCTCAAGAAAGTATGGAAGAGTCGAATTACATTGCCTCCAAAGACACCATGGAACCAGGATCCAAAAGTACCATCATTGCTTTTATTTGATATGCATCGCTCACATCTTGTCAGTACTACACTTGATAAAATTAAGAAGGAATCCAAAGTAGCTTTCATACCTGCCGGATTGATATCAAAGGTGCAGCAATTAGATCTTACTGTTAACCGTTCGTTCAAGTCAAAATTGCGTAAGAAGTGGGAGGATTGGATCATTAAAGATTATGAAAACATCAAACATACTAAGTCCGGAAATATGAAAGCAGCTGACTGGAATACTATTTTCGAATGGATTGTTTCCTCTTGGGAAGATGTTAACCTTTCCACCATTTTGAATGGTTTTTGTGTTCCACTTCGGTGAAGACGATGATGTTCTTGAAATTGAAGAAAATGAAATGAATGTGAACGAGTCTGATCCAAACATTGTAGAATTACTAGAAAATTTCACTTTTATTGACAATGAAAAGTGTGATGGTTTTGAGGAGTGTGATGTTGAAAATTGAAATAAATAATCTTATCTTCGATTTGAATTGTTTTTTAGTTTTATAAGCTGCACATCATATTAGCTGCAATTCAGAAATGTTGCATTAATGTACGTATTAGCTGCAGCTTATACTCGGGATTTTACAGTAATAATAAAACCTTTTAATAACTAAATGGTTCACAACAATAAAAACTTTGACTATTTCACAATAAAATAGTCTAAAGGATACTTTACAATAACAATGTAAAATGCAAATGATACAAGTAAGATCTAGAACAATAATTATATTAACTAAATTTTATTTTAATTCAAAATTCATTCAAGTACATATTGATGTTCCCTTTCATATGGAAATTGTGAGTGACGATAATCATCATTTGGGAAATGTGGATGAACATATTGATCATTATCTTCGTCTGGGTCATTAACTTCAGCATTGTTACTATTACCCATAACCGTGTTAACTATTTTATAATGACCTTATGCTTAACTTTCATTTTTATTTACCCAATGCCTCTTATCATCATTATTAGTTAGATTTAATATTTTTTATTGTAAATAACTGATGATTTTTACTTACTATTCGAGATTATGGTACTGAAATCATCGAATTATTATGATAACAATCAAGGTACGATTGATGTTTTAAGTCGGTACCCTTCAATGTTATTCCCTTAGCCTTTTGCTCTCTTTATCACCCAAAATGCTATAGCATTTAGGCCTTAAGAACACCCATTCCTTATTTCTACCCCTTTTATTTTCATCTTTGAATTTACCAATGACGGAATCAAGAGCTCTTGAATATAATTCATGAGATGAATCATAATTCGATGTATCCAGCATGTTATCTCTTACCATAGCTGGTAAAAGCACATCTAATTTGCATCCTTTAACCTCTAAAAAGAAGGAATCAGTGTCACCTGCAATAATATTGATTTCACAGCTAAAATCATCTCGATATTTTTGTAAATCAATATATTGCAACTGATACATACGTAATTTGGGTAGATCCAGTGCAGATTGACCAATGTAACTAGGTCTATCCAAACACACTGAATCCTTATTTAATAGAACGCCTATTAAGTCATGATCTATTTTATAAGTCTTTTTAAATGTGGGTTTAGAGGAATAAGTAATCAGTTTAGAAGCTGAATTACACAATCTCAAGTTCAATCGTTTCTTCAAATTTTCGACTGTCTTTCCATATAAACTATTGTTAAGAAGTTTAAAATAGTTTTTATCAAGAGTATTTGTTGACACAGCTCGAAGTTTGGTGTTTGTGTCAATATAAATTTTGAATATACTATACTGATGAAATTTGATAGCCCTGTGAATTTGAGTAACTTTTACTCCAAGAGAAAGATAAAATTGTAGAAGTTTCCAATTAAGAACATATATAGCAAATTAAGGGTAAATGTGTGAGCATCAACTTCTCCACTTTAGATCCTGGAGCACACCTCTTTTCAGCTGCAACCGGAAAATCATTAAGTTTATCGTGAATAGATGTTGGAATATCTAGATCCACTTCCATAGTATACCCATATGAAAGTGAATCTAGATCAATAGATTCACAGTCTTAATAAATTAATTAATTCAGGCTCATCCGTCACCCAAGAAAATTCACCCCTAGATAGTTTTTGGCTAAGAACCCAGCCGTACAAATTTTTAATATCGATATATAGAAGTTCAGTATTTTCATTTGTATTAACATAATGTTTGTTTACAAATGTCAAACCCCTCTTATAACACCCTCAAAGAAATTAAACATCTCCATGTCTTGAATCAACTCGTTGGGTTCGTCTAAAGTCATCAGAGCTGAATTCCAAGACATACCGGGAATACCCAAGAAGTTTACTTTCAGTAAATTAAATTAAATTCAAATTTGTAAAATAAATTAAAATAAAATATAATATTTAAATTAATATTAATTTAATTAAAATGAAAATATTACAGTAAAAAGGCCTTTAAATGCTGAAAAATATATAAATACTTAAATTTTATCGTGTTTGCATTAATTTTCTTGGAATTATTTCGAATCATTTTATCATTGTTGCTGTTTAAGTTTTTATTTTAATTCTTGCTATTGAAGTTGTTCATGTTATTAAAGTTGTTGTAATTGTTGTTGTTGCAATTCATTGTCTAGAAAACATTATAAGAGAATTAGTAATTAATTACATAAAACTTACAAAAGTTAGGGTATTGATAAAAGTGACTTTAAATGAAAATTCAAGAAACCAAAGACGTAATCACATACCATTAAATTATATTTACTAGTAGAATGACATAAAAAATTACAAACTAACAAGATAATATTTATTTGATCAAATTTTCTTATATTCAAAGATCTTTCATTGACTTCAACCACGCTAAACAATGTTGCCCACATGTTTCTGTCAATGGACACTGATAGTGAATTTTATTATATTCAATTGGCATTAACAATGATTGAAGTTTTGATATTAATTGAGGAGGATAATAAAACCCTATGGGATCAAATGCATATATTTTTTCCGGTGTCACATAAACTGCGAGCCAATGCTCTCCCTTGAGATTACAAGATTGTGTATTTATAATTAAAGCCTTGTTTACATCAATATATGGTATTTTATCTAATGGAAAAACTCCAAGAAATTCGACTCTGAACAATCTTCGACCTATGTATTCAATCTGAATAGAACTATTATCAATAAATTAAATTAATTAAAAATAAAATTCTAACTTCATTTTCAATAATTATTGTTTCCTAATTTGGTTTTATAGTTCAAGCCAATCATTTTCAAACTTTATTTACACTAGTACTGTACGATTGGATGTAATTTGAATCTCTGTTTCAAAAACGCTATAGACTATTACAGAAATTGATTCAGTTAGAGGTGTTCCAAATTTAATATCAAGTCTTAAATTTCCTTGCTGTGGCAATTGACTTTGATTAAGATCAAAGTCAGGAGCCAATACAAATGTAAAGAATGGAGACTTTTCTTTAAAGTCAGACATACTAATTCCACAATTAATATTCTTATTAAGGTAACCCATGTTTCTAATTATTGACTGCATATAACTTGTACTATAATTATCATTTTCAAAATCTTGACTATATTTTTCACCATAGTCACTTCCTTTCAATAAAGTTATTGATTTTACATTATTGTGGTCGTACATTGAATAAGAATTTGTTAGTGATCCATTATTTCTTTTATTTCTTTGAAATGTTACAAGAATAAAATTTGGTAATCGCCGATCACCAAAGATTTGTTATTTATAAAAAGAAGAAGATCCAGTAGGTAACGAAAATTCGAACAGCTTCCTTGGTTCTCAAAGGATAAATTGCATTTCTTGAAGCAAGTACAACTTGATGACCAGCTAAAACGGATGGTTCAACTCGAACTCTTCTTACCATTAATTTTGCATCTAATAATTCAATTTTAGGTTCCATTTTTGTACATGTTAAACTATGTGATGGATTTGATTCTCGTCAATTTAATTTGGACACTAACACCAGGTAATAAATATTTTGGTTGATCCATAAAATCAAATTGTATTGGTGAACATAATGAAAATGGTTTAGATTTTGCAATCCATGTTTTTCTTATATTATCATCTTCACTGTACCCCATACTTTCTAAACATGTACGTTTTGTATCATGATTGTAATTTAATATGGTTTCGATTAATGCTTTATGAGCAAATGTGTCATTTCTTCCTTCAACTTTAATAGAATTAAAAATTAATTCAGCTTCTTTAAAAAGAGTTTGGAAAAAGAAATTGTTTGCAGTTACAACAGAATCATCAGAAATATTTTCACCTACATTATTTACAACTTTCAACTGAAGATAAAGTAAAGTATCATTCAAATCTAAATATTCGGTTTGAGATCCGTTAATGTAAAATTGAATTGAAGAGGTACCAGTATCCGTAATTGAATTCGTTGGATAAATATCTTCAAATGGACCATGTTCAATTACTGCTTGAAGTGATGGTCTATCAAAAATACATAATTCAGATTTTGCACTAATCATTTTTCGAATATAATTTCAAAGACTGTCATTCTTTTGTTTATATGCTTCTTTAAAGTTTTTCTGCGTTTAATCATTCCACCTTTTTGTTCATTCTCTTGTTTATTAAAAACATCAAATACTTTATTAATTACAGTAGGCAAATGTTGAATTACATCAGGTAGTGAATATTTAATTTCAGATAAAACATTTGATTTTAAAGCAAGTAGAATTTCGGAATTGTTATTTATTACATCATGTGCAGTTTTCATACCAAAATTACCTATGTGTCTAAGAATTGGTAAAGCAAATCGACCTATTCGTTTTTAACCAACTTGTTCCATATTGTTTACCAACAAAATATGGTAAATCTCCACCAGATTGACTATTACTATAAAAGTTTACAATATCAGGATTATTCATTTATTTTACGAAAAGCTAGTGTTAAATGTGTTTTGGTGTCTTTTGAAAATTTAACTAATTTTCCACTATCGTTGCGAATATTAATTTCAATGTTGTTTATAGATGAAGATGAAATTGGAAGGTACATTGGGTTCTTTATTTCTAACTGTACTATATCTTTTAATTCCATATCGATTTTAATAGAGGAACTCTTACATCACCAACATTTATTGGTTCAATGATATTTGAATAAATAAGCATTTGTTGATGAATTTTAAATATTTTTGGAATTTTCACACCAACAAAGTCTTTTTCGATATAAGTTTAATTCTTTAATCCTAAAACTTTTGTTAATTTTTGATCAAAGGTGATATTTGAAATATCATCTAAAAGTGTTATTTCTTTAAATGGAGATGGATTAATTGTCAATAAATACCCTCGCAACTCTGATAAAGTAGTTAAGAATAATTCATCTTCAAAATAATGTTCGAATTTTGTCTTGATATCGTTATTTATAGTTATCCCAATTTGTTCAATGATATTATTTTCAGTAAATTTAGGCAATTTAATTCGACAATGGTCAGTTTTTCTAAGGATTGATATGGTTTTTAATTCAAACTTAGATGCATGTTTGGTGTCAAGAAATGATATTTTAAATGGAACATGTGGACAAACTATCACTAAGTTTTCATATCTTTCCAAGAACACATCAACATCTGGATTATATGTAGAATTTAAAATTTCTAAGATTTTTGGTTTTTATTATCAAATTTCAAGTATTTAGTTTCTTCGCATGATTTTTTAAATTCGTATTGTACCCATGAATTACTGTAATACGGAAAATGATTATACACAAATGTAAAATCAATCAAAGCTACTTCCCACTTCCCATTCAAATAAATTGGTTTTGAGATTCAACTTTAAAATTACTAGTATTATTATCAGGATAAATAAGAGGACAACTATTACTAGGTAAAATCATATAAAACTGGTTTTCCTTCATAATATTTATTTAATCAATTGGTTTTCAGATATCCAGCTAGGATGTTTATAACCATGCCATTTCACATAGTATTGTTTATATCAGTGGTGGGATTCAGCCGGTTGGCACCGGTTCGTGCGAACCGTTTCCTAAAGGTTTTTGGGTTCGCAGAACCGGCAGTGTTTACCAACAATTTAGCATGAAACAAAAAGTAAATAATCGCATATGAAATTCAAAAACTATCAAAAAAAATAAAAAATTAACAATTGCATAGGAAATTCAAAAATTTACCGAAGTATGCTTTACCAAAAATTTATGATTTGAATTTTATGGTTTTAAAAGGTTTTCGTGAGTGTGTTTTAAATTTGTTTTATATTTTTCCAGTTTTCTTTAAGTAGTGTTTGTGACAACAAATTGTATTAAAATTGTAAGTATATATTAATAAATAGTTATTGTTAAATTAATTTTATTGGAAAACAATTGACGTTAAATTTATGTTAAATTGTGTTAGTTTTACTTAATTATATGTTAAATTTCTCGGTATTATTTTAGCCATCATGAAGCGCGGTGGACAACCAGTTTTGTCTGATTTTTTTCTAAAGAAGGTGAAGCCTGGTCAAGATATGACGCCAATAACAAACTGGGGAATTAAGTAATATTATACAAACAGTAGAAGCAGAATCGCCACATTCAGCTAATACTGTGTAAATCAATGACGAAGTAAAACGCAATCTCCCAGGTTGCTGGAAGCCCTTGCAATTTCAAGATTTTGAGAAGAAATATGATGGCTTATTAGTTCGAAATAAAAAATTGGGTTGTAATTATTGCGCGCAAATAGATTTAATAAAAGCGAAGGGAATTCATGTATCAGTTGAATGGAAAAGCTGCAATATTGAAGCATCTGGAAAAAATAAAACCATTCAACAAGCATCTCTCCGTAAAAAAATGAATGAACACTTTTCATCTAAGGCTCACCAAGTTAGAGTACAGCAGTTAAAAGATCGTTCACAAGACGTAATTTTGCAATGTTTCGATAAAGGTAATGAAAAATACGTCGATTCTACATGCAAAATCTTTAATACTGTTTACAGTATAGCAAAAAGATGCAGACCGTTTTCTGATATTCAAAATGAGATTGAACTACAAGTTAAAAATGGATTGAGCATGGGAGTGGGACTCCATTCTCGCAAAACTGCAGTTAAAATTATTGATCACATTGTATCAGAAATAAAAAAGGAAATATTTTGCAAAATAATCGCAAAGGATTTGAAGATTTGCATCATAATCGATGAAGCCTCGACTATATCTAGTAAATCTGTACTAATAATTTATTTAAAAGTTGAAGATTCTGATGTGCCACCAACAATATTTCTAGATTTAGTTGAATTGGAAGCACAAGATGCTGAAACCATATACACGACCATGTTACAGAGTATATATAAAGTTGGATTCGATATAAATTATTTGAAATCAAATTTGATTGCATTTTGTTCTGATGGTGCAAGTGTAATGCTTGGTCGTAAATCAGGTGTCAGCTCAAGACTTTCAAAAGATTTCACTGGTACAATTATTTGGCATTGTTTAAGTCCATCGTCTGCAATTGGTTTTAGATGATTCTATTGACACAATAAAACAAATAAATCATTTCAAGTTATCTATTGATAAAATATACGTGATTTTTCATAAATCAAATAAAAATCAGTTAGAACTTAAGAATATTTCTGAAGAACTTGGGCTAGAAATTATAAAGATTGGCAGAGTTTTAGGACCTAGATGGGCTTTATATAAATATATATAAATATTTTGTCTCTAATACGAAATATTCAGGAATGGCTAATCGACTTCGCAATAATTTCTTTTTACAAGATTTAGCAATAATGATTGATATTTTGCAAGAAATTTCATATGTTTCAAACGCGCTTCAAGCTAGAAATGTAAATATTTTACGAGCCCAAAATTTAATAAGAAGATCCATGTTGGCCATTAAAATGATTAAAGAAAATAAAGGTATATATGAAAATAAAGTGAATGAAGTCATCAATTCAGATGCTTTTAAAGATATTAATTTTATAGAGCATACAATTTACAGTAGACTCCCTCGCCAAAAACTATTGGACGCAGTAATTGCTAATATGAGAACAAGACTAATAGATGATGAAGACCATTTATTGGCAACAAAAAGTACGAAAAATGATACCAATAAACTTTTTGAAGTTATTAGCATTCTGGAGCATGATTCTTGGAACATCGATGAGATTGTGGTTCCATGGATAGCCGCAGAAGAGAAATTGGTCGGATTCACAGATATTTTTAAATACAACATCGACGTAAATGACTTCCGTGACTTTTTGAAAAATGTTATAAGCAATCGCGAAATTTTTGTCATTCCAAAATCAATACAAAGAGCAAAAAACATTATCAATACTGTAGCCGAAGCAGAAAGAGGGTTTTCTACAGTGAATCTAATATATTCCGAAAAAAGAAACCGTTTAATTGTTCAAAAAGTTGCTAATCTCATGGTAATAAATTTAATTGGTCTTCCCTTGGACATATGGAACCCTGAACGATTTGTTAAAACTTGGTTGAGGAAGAATCACTCTGCAGATGACAACAGAGTAAAAAATCCTGCACCAATAAACTATAATGATAATCAAATTACAATTTGGAAATATTTTAAATAATTTTAAACACTTTATATATATATATATATATATATATATATATATATATATATATATATATATATATATATATATATATATATATATATATATATATAATATCCTGTTACTATTACTTTTTTTTAACTGTTTTAATTTAAAATAATATATGAAATTAAATAATGAATTGAAATAAAAACGATAACAAATTTTTGATTTTTTTTTACGGCCAGACCGGTTCTCAATTGTATTCCGGATGCAAACCGGTTGTTAAATATTTTAAATCCCACCACTGATATATATATATGGGGGAATGAACTGCGTCCTCAAAAACATGTTTAATATTTCGATTGTTATAACCTCTTGGTTCTTGTTCTTGTTCTAATGGATGTACATTTTCTATATGATGTTTAAATCCTAATTTGGTTTTGAATATTTTTTTTACAAATCTCACAAGTATTAATTTCATATTCTCTTTTCCTTACAACACCAACACATTTAATGGAAATTCAATGGAAAAAGTTTTGAGAACAATAAAAATATCGAGAATTAATGTTATAAAATATAAAGTTTCAATTAATATACTTTATTATCGAGGTAATGAACGAACTGATGTGTATTTAAAATCAAACTTTTCAACTGAATATTTATATTTATTTAGTACTAAAAACTTCAAATCTAGTTTGAAAAAGATTATAAAAGAATTAGAAAAAAGTTCAGAGGATGTTGAACAAAACTTGGGTGAATCTAATTTAATCCTTCGATCATTGGAAATATAGAAATATATTGGAAATATAGAAATAAATTATTGGAACTCTCAAGCCCAAATCCTGAATCATATATTCCTACACCGTTTAATTCAAAACATGTAATAAATGTTAAAAATAAAGACAATAAATTTTTCATGTGGGCAATTTTATCAGCTTTATATCCAGCAAGTGATAATGCTGATAGAATAAGTAAGTATAAAACTTTTGAAAATGAATTAATATTTTGGCAAGAATTTCAACAGAAATAATATTTCAGAAATTGAAAGATTTGAAAAATCAAATAATCTAAGTATAAATGTTTATGAATTCTCCAATACAATTATTATACCAATTTACATTTCTGATTTGAAATCTGATTATGGAAAGCATATTAATCTTTTAATATTAGAATGAGAAGATGAAAATGAAACAATTCTCATTATGTTTGGATAAAAAACTTTCAAAGTTTTATGCGTTCACGAGTTACAAATAGTCATGTTAGTAATGGTCATACTTGTGAAAGATGTTTGTATTATACGACAAATGAAAATATGAAAATTAAACATGAAAGATTATGTTGTTTGAATTAACCAACATTGATTAAAATGCCTGATGCAAAAAATGCAAAAATGAAATTTAGAAACTATTCAAATATTTTACAACCTTTAGCTGTAATTTATGCAGATTTTGAAGCAGTTAATTATAAACAAAATATACGTCGTGAATACCACAATATTTTAGTTGATAATGATTTATTAGATTTATATTATGAATATAATTATGTTCGAAACTTGAATGAATTGAAACATGAAAAAATTAAAAACTTTTTAATTTCAATTAAAAAATCTTGAACAATTCCTTTAACCCAACAACTTCCATCAGCTTTTTGTATGTATGTAAAAAGTAATTATCCTGTATTGATTAAATCTAAAGAAATATTTTTTAGAGGTGAAGATGTTTTGCAAGTATTTGTGAATAAAATTAACAAGATTGAAAATAAATTTCATAGATTATTAAAAACTAAATATGAATTACACATGTCAAGACTTCAGAAATCTGAATTTAAAAATGCAAAAACTTATTGGATTTGTAATAATGAATTTTCAAATGAATCGGATGAAAATGATGAAAAAGTTCAAAACCATGATCATTTTATTGACTCGTTTAATTATAGAGGAGCAGTCCATCCCTCTTGTAACATAAATTGTAAAAAACCAAAATTCATTCCCATAATATTTCATAATTTATTTAATTATGATGTACACTTGTTTATTAGAGAATTAGCAATTAAAGCCAAGAAAAATACAAGTGTATGGAATATGGATGTTTAAAATTTATAGATTCAATTAACTTTATTTCAATGAGTTTAGATTCAATATCTAAAAATTTTAAATTACCCGACTTTAAATTTACAATTGAAAATGTTTTGATACCTAATGAAATTCCAATTGAAAAATATCAAACTTGCTTAAAAAAAGGAATTTATCCATATGATTTTGTAGATTCATTTGAAAAATATAATTCAACAGAACTCTGTGAAATACAAGACTTTTACTCAATTTTAAATGAATCAAATATTACAGAAGATGAATATCACAGATTTGTTGAAATGTGGAATTTGTTTGAATGTATAAATCGGGAGATTATACTGATGTATATCTAAGACTTGATGTGTATATTTTAGCAGATTGTTTTGAAAATTTTATTTCTAGATTTCCTTTAAATCCTTGTAATTACATTTCTTTACCTTCATTATCTTGGGACTTAATGTTATTTTCAAGTAAAATTACTTTGGGTTTATTAACTGATGTTGACAGGTTTAACATGATTAAAAATAATATTCGTGGAGGAATAAGTTCTGTAATGGGTGATAGATTAATAACTGCATTCAATGAAGAATACTTGTACAAAAAATATCTTGAACCATTGACTGAAATTGAAAGTAAACAAGAATTTGAAATTGTAATAAAATGTTTAAATCAAAAATCTGATATAATTTATATTGATGCAACTGCATTATATTCAGGTATCATGATTGAATATTTACCAATTGGAAATTTTAAATGGGAAGATGTAAATATTATAGATTTTATTTTGACAGTTCCAAAAGATTCACAAGTTGGATATTTTATAGAATGTGATTTGGAATATCCAAAAGAAATTCATGACAAAACTAAATATTTCCCTTTAGTCCCAATCAACCGAAGTATAATAAATAAAGAATGTTTAAGTTGGCAACAATCAGTAAATATGAAAAATTCTAGTTCCAAATCAACTATTAAATTAATATGTGATCAAGAAAATAAAAATAAATATCTTTGTCATTATAGAATTTTACAATTTTATTTGCAACAAGGAATGAAACTAAAATGTGTTCATCATATAATTAGTTTTGATCAAAAACCTTTCATGGGTGAATGGATTAAAAATAATATTACATCAAGAAATGAAGCTAAAAGAAATAAAGATGGTTTTGGTGACATGATGTATAAACATTTGAATAATTCAGTCTTTGGTAAAACAATGGAAAATATTGACAAGTATGTAAACATTACTCTTTTAACCAACAGTGATAAAGATGTAAAAAGATTTAGAAAAATGATGTCCAAGCCCACTTTAAAAAATTGTGAAAAGTTTTCAAATGAATTAGTTGCTGTTGAAATGGGAAATTATATAAAAACTTATAATAAACCAATGTATATTGGATTCTCAATTCTTGAATTATCAAAACTCCAAATGTATGAAATGTATTATAATGTTTTGCAACCATATTTTAAAAATAGATTATCGTTACATTTAATGGACACTGATTCTTTTTTCCTTAAAGTTGAAAAAAAATAACTTGAGTATGAGAATTTATTTCAAGAAATTGAACAATCTGAAAATTTAAATACTATAATTAATAATTCTGAAAATTTATTTACATATAAAAATGAAAAACCAGATAATCCAATAATAAATCTTGCAGCTATTAGATCGAAACAATATGCAATGGAATTAGTGTCTGGTGAAGAAAATAAAAATAATGGAATCAAAAAATCTACAAGTAAAAAGATTACATTTAAAGATTTTGAAAATTGTTTAAGTTTAAATTCTGAAAAAAAGGTCGATATAATTCATAATATAAAATCAAATAAACATGAAATATTTTTAGAAGAATCTTGCAAGACATCATTAGATAATTATGATGATAAAAGATTTCTTTTATCTGATGGTATTACTACACTTCCATTTGGAAACGATATGATTCCATTTATAACCAACTTGTATAAAATAAATAAAAAATACAAAACTAACATAACAGATGTTAAAATGAGTAAAGTTGGAATTAGATACAACTGTTAATCAAGTTTCAATCCTAAACAGGTTTAAGATCATAAACAAGTTTTCAATCTTTTTTTTATATATTCTTTTTATATTCTTTATATATTCTTTAATTTAGACTTGTATTCTTTTTTTCAAATCCTTTTTCATTTCTTTTTTAATTTCTTTCTCAATATTCTTAGAGTATTTAATATTGTTAATATTATCATTAATTTGATTAATTATTCTATTAAATTCTTCAATTTCATTAGGTGTTAAAACCTCATCTTCCAAAGCTTTAACTTGATATAAATATAATTTATTAATCCCTAAAGATATTTCATCACATACTTCTCTATAAATCTTTTTCTTTTTAGAAGTTAAACCTATTGAAGCACTTTCACTTAAAAATAAATACAAAGCATTTGAACCTCCAAAGATTGAAGCTATTATAATTGATGCTGTTGGTGCAAACCCTAAAAGAGAAACTCCTGAAAATATTGCAGTTGAAACTGATAATAATAATCCATGATTTTCCTGTAATGCAGCAGATCTCTTTCTAATGATGTGTTCAGGATCAACATGTGTAGACTTTCTTTCTTCTAGTTTTTTCTTTTCTAATAAAAATTCATTTATTTTATTATTCTCGGGTTTATTATTCTGAGAATAATTATTATTCTTAGGTTTAGTTTTAGGAATATAAATTGGATGGATTATTTCTTCAAATATTTCCTTCTCGACATCAGTTTTAATTTTTTCCAATTTGGGATAAATTAATTCTACATCTTCCATTTTTAAGCTAGTAATATACTAGATCATAATCATTTTATTTTTGGGTATTGAATAATGAATCGTCCCAACTCTATTTTTGCCAACACTACCGTATAAATTGGATAATGCTTGTAGTACATGTTTAGCATTAATCTTTTTCTCATAACATATTAAATCTAAATAATATACCAGAAGACTATCGAAAACAATTTTCTTACTTTTACTCTGAAAGAAATTATCATTTTCATCTCCATTTATCCATAATATACCTGTAGAACCATAACCACATATTATAAAATCATCTTTTTTAAAATTAGTTGATTCATTCCTTTTCACAAACCAGCTCATTGTTTCATTATCATCAGCAAATAGAATGAAATTTTGATCAATAATTTTTACAACTAGAAAACAAATCCATTCCCCACCAGTATTTATTTTTATTGCTCCCAAATTTGTTGGGTGTTTATATGATTTGAATAATAATCCATGATTTTCCTGTAATGCAGCAGATTTCTTTCTAATGATGTGTTCAGGATCAACATGTGTAGACTTCGACTCTAAAACTAGAAATCTTTTGTTGTATGTTTGAATAATTTCATTTATTATAGCATAAAAGGTTGAAATTTTTCTCTCAGACTTTTTCTCTTTTTTCAAATTATTAATTTCTTGGGTTAATAATCTCGAAGTATCTTCCAATTCTTTAACCTTTGATTCCAGATTGTTTGTAATTTCATTTATATTTCCAATATTTAAAATTTTATTTCCATTCATATTTAAATTTCCCTTCATTACATCACCTTTTTCATTAATATATTTATTTTCTGTAATAGATATAACATCTTCAACACCCAATCCACCGTCATTTCTACCACCACCTTTTATCACAAGGAATATAAGAACTCATTTTTTATTAACAAAAATTAAACTTGTTTAAGTTTTTATGCCTTAAACAAGTTTAAGGCACAAAAACAAGATGTAAATACATTGAAATCTTAAACTTGGAAATTTCTTCACCATTAAAATTAATTAATTCACCATCTCCACCAACAATTTTAAAACTAATAGAGTTTAAATATTTTCTACATAATGGTAAATAGTTTGGAGGGTTCATTCTTTCAATAATTTTATATCCCATTCCTACAGTGTTTGAAGGAAAAGAATACAGGATATTTGTTTCTTTACCATTACGATATGAACCAGAAATACAATCACATTCTATATTTATTGAAGATGTATTTGTTATTTTTATAATCTCTCTAGATTTCACACCCACAACACCTGCAACAAATTGACCACATGTTTTTGTTTTAAAACCTAAAACAGTATGAAAAAAACTAGCACTACCAAAATTAATTTGAATATTCTTTATCATCAAGGTACATTTTGAAGTTGGTAAATCTATTTTAATTTCAACATTTCCATTTGTTTCTTTTGAAAAGATTGCATTTAATTCTTTTAATTCATATGCTCCTGGTTCAATCACTACATTTTTTATTTGACCTGTTTCAGTATTTGTTATTAATGTTTATATTAAAAATTGTGTTGTAACAACTAAACCATAATAACCCCAATTCATAATTTAAATCAGAATTTAAAGTTAATGGGTTTTCAAAGTTTATAGTAAAATCAGAGCTGTTGGAATTAACTGATAAAGTTATGGAATATTTTGTAGACATTATATTTTCCATTCTTTTTAAACTTGACTTCATTTTATAGTTTCTTTATTATAACAAAGTTTCGTTATTATAACAAACTTTCTAGATTATTATAGATTTCTTGGATTATACTTGTAAACTCTTGTCTCATGAGTGTTGTATCAACAAGATTTAATTTATACAAAACATATAAACTCAAAACTCCACATATTTTAGTGTTGTCAGTTTGAACCTGTAGAGTATTCCAAGTGTATTCTTGTCCTAAATATTCTTCAACTTCTTTTGTAGGTTTAATTCCATATAAATCAAAATATAATTTACCATCACAAACTCCAACCCAATGAGATCCTTTTTTATTAGAGTTTTGATAATTGATTATATTATTTTTCTTAGTTTTTTCAATCTTGTGCAATTCATCATTTATTAATATTTTAATTGGTAAATTTAAATAATTTGCATAGTCTTTTAAAATCAAAATTTGTTTTTGTATCAACACCAAATGTTTTTAAAAAATCCAATATTGAATATTCACTCATTTTAAAGTGTATATTTATTTAAATATAATAAATTTATATAGTACATTTATTAAATTTATCATGTGTTTTTTAATAATTTTTTGGATATCTTTAAAATATCACCATTCAAATTATTATGACCTGCTTTCTTTGCTGCTAATAATTTTCTTAGTTGTATAAAAACATTAATAAAATTTCTTTTGTTAATAAAACTTGTTTTGTTAATAAAAATTCCTTTTCCTTCTTTAACAATATAAACCATTTCATTTTGATTTAAATATTGATTTAAACTCTGTATATATTTTGATTTTGGACTACCTCCTACTAATTTTATTAAATCTAAATATTTTTTAATTTCATTTTTATCATCTGACGAATATCCTCTAATTAATTTATCCAAATCTTTTGTGAATTCTATATTTAAACGTTGATTGTTGAAACTATTTTCAGAATGAATATATGCTTCACCATTATTATTTTCATATACAATGTAAATTTTTGATTATTAATTATTATAACTTGATATCCTTTATCAGTAATAGAAAAAGTTGGTTTAATTACTGTAGGTAATATTCCATTAATTGTTGTATCTATCTTGTATGGTTTTATATTTATTTCTAAATCTTCAGGTTCCAAATCCCAAGATTCTAAATGTGTAGGTTCTATTTCTCTCTCTTTAAACTTGTTTAGAGAGAGAATCTATTTCTAGTTGTAATTCTTTGGGTTTTAATTCTTTCAAAACTTTAAGAGTTAGTTGTTGTTGTTCTGTCATTAATTCATTTAAAATTATAGATTCACTATGTTGGGCTAAATCTTTTTTGTTATACTTGTCTTGTTCAACATGTAATTTTTTTAACAAAGCCAATCTTTCTTCATTGACCATTTTATATACCAGTTTATGGTACTATTAAATACATACCATTTTATGGTACTATTAAATACATGCCATTTTATGGTACTTAGTATTAAGGAATATTTTTCCAAGGTTTCAAATATAAACCTTTACCATCTTTTGATTTACAAATACAACCATTTTTAAAAGGCTTACATATTTATCTTTTTGTTTTGTGGATAATTCAGATGTTATAATTTGATTTTTGAGAAAATCATTCAAACCTCTACCTTTGTAAGGATGAAGGTATAAACCTGTTCTGTTCTTTAAATGAATTGAATCAATTTCGGTTAAAGATTTCTTTTTTTGAATTGAATCAATTTCATTTTGTAATTTTTATTTTTCTAATTCAGTTTTTTGAGCTTCTTTAGATTTTTGAACTGTAGTTGCAATCCCTCCAGCTATTCCAGCAGCAACAGACAAACCCGCAATGATTGCAGGTATTAAAGCAGCCAATGGTAAAATCCCACCTTCATTAATTCTCTCGCGCACTTTTTCCTTGACAAGTTTTCAAACAAAATATTTCTTGCCATCAATTACTACCGATTTACTTTTGTTTGAATTGATTAATTCTTTTAGAGATTCATCAGTATTCATTTTTAAATAAAAATTATAAAAATTTCAAAAATTAAAAATTTTAATTAATAAATGGATATTTGAAATCCAATTTTAACAAGACATGTGTTGGGCTAGAACTGGTTTCTAAACCCAAAACTCTAAATTGTGACTGAGGTGTGTTGGTACATAGCACGCAAATAGCAATAAGTTCAGTTAAATATAAAAATACATCAAATAAACAATATTAATTAAGAGGAAAACAGCAAAAATATAAACACAGAAACTAAATAAAATGATACAAATGCAAGAAGTATTGCAATAAAACTAACTCAAATATAACAAAGAAATACAAAATTACAAAAAACAGACTCGAATAGCTTAGAAAGATAGTAAAACATTAAAAATTCTAGAAAAATTCCAGAACACTTCATAAGAATGGTGACATCCATCATAAAAGCCATATAGATCAATAAAAGTTAACAAAAAATAAATAAATTAGTTATAAAAATAAAAATTTGAAAAAGGAAATTAGGAAAAACATCATTAAAATAAAAATTAATTTTAAATTAATATGGAATGTTCTGGAATCGTTCCAAATCCATCATGGAAGTAAATTTAGCAAAAATTATTAAAAAATAAAAATTTAAAAATAAAAATAAAAATTATGGCACTAAAATTGCCGTTAAAATCATCAAAAATAGAAAATAGAAAATTCTAGAATAAAAAGAATTCGAGTTTGTTTTAATGCATCAATACATACACATGTACTTGCACACACAAAAATAGGTATATAACCAACACATTTCAGTCACAAAAACACTCTTTATGCCAAATTATCTTTTGCAGTAAATTTATTTTGAAAAACTATTCAACAGTAAGCTTTGTTATTTGATATTATTGATGTTTATTAACCTCATTTTTTTATGTCACGATTTAATCTCTTTGTTTTTGTACTGAACATAAGAGTGTTCAGCGACGTATTTATGTATATGCGTCTCTATTCAGTCCTGCGTTCAACTATATAACTATACTTTAAAATCAGTATCACGCAGCCATGCATTATATCTATTATAAATTTTTTTGTGTTCGGTCATCGGAGGTCGTCCACTTCATGGTTCTGCCATGGAGTTGTGTCGATAAAACCCTTCCGTTATGGCTTCAACTATTTATTATCGGTCGACAACGGTATGTTTCGACTCAACATAACAATAGGGCTTGTCGTAGCGGTCACAGTGGGGCCGTGTAAGCAAGCATTTTCCCCGACTTTGAATGCAGTACACAATTAAAATCAACACTAAAAGTTTTATATACTACTTCACACTAGGATCATAATTGAGTAGAACTCAGACCCAAACTAAATACAAACTTGCAATTCAGTAATGTAGTCGGTTGAACACCATTAGGAAACTCAGCTATATCTACACGTTTGTCGAACCTTATTGATAAATAAATTTTTCGTATCATCGTAAAGATCTTTCTCGGAATTAACCGTAATCATACTCATAAAGAAGTTCGACGAACGTAAATAATGAAATGAATAGACCTAATTAATTATAGACTCCTTAAAGGTCAAATTATGCCCATACATCATGGTTAGAATATAGTCGGCAAATCCCCTAAGTCAATCATAAAATAGAGGTTCATATCGTAGAATATAATTTTTCATTTGGGAGGAATAGTTCATAAATGTCTAATGTTATTAAATTATGAAATACAACCTTATATTACACTTAAATATCAATCTATAAACGTATAATATGCCTAAACTATAAAATATAACTTTGAATTATACATTAAAATATAATCTCTAAATGTATAATATTCCTAATTTATAAAATATAATTTTATATTATATAATTTCTAAATGTATAATATTCCTAAATTATAAAATATAATTTAAAATTGTACTTGAAAATATAATTTATAAATATGTAATATTCCTAAATTATAAAATATAACTTTATATTATACTTAAAAATATAATTTATAAATGTGTGATATTCCTAAATTATAAAATATAACTTTATATTATACTTAAAAATATAATTTATAAATGTATAAAACTTCCAAATTATAGAATATAATTTTGTATTATACTCAAAAATAACTTATAATTATATACTATTCCTAAATTATAAAGTATGAATTTACATTATTTATAGTTTATAAATCGAATCAACGACGAAAATTTTATTAATGACCCCCTTAAAATCACCAATCATCATGTAGAGACCCTAAATTAGCTGGTTACAAGATATATAACGTTTACATTATATATAAAATATAAATTGTAAATTTTTACTAATGACCCCTCCCCCTTTAGGTGGCAATCTTATCGGAATATAAATTCACCATTATTAATATTACCATTCTTAATATTATTATTATTATTATTATTGGTAATGGTATTATTACCATCAACATTGGCATCCTTATTATTATTATTATTATTATTATTATTATTATTATTATTATTATTATTATTATTATTATTATTATTATTATTATTATTATTATTATTATTATTATTATTATCATTATTATTTTATATTATTGGAATAATTATTGTTAATTTAAAAAATTAAAACCATAAACAAATTTTGGGATTCCCCTATTTCTAAATTTAGTTTCAATGACCCTATCCTCCAATAAAATTAACAAAAACCACTACAATCTATTTTTAGTAACAGCCCCCCCCCAGAAGACGACGTCAAGATTATTAATTTTAATTAAGAGCATATGGGGATGTATATATATGTGTAGGTGTATGTGTCTATGTGTGTATAAATCTATATAATAGTTTAATTTACCCCCAAGGTTATCGGTTGACGGAACATTTTAGTTAACTTAACTGCCCCAGAAATTAAGAATTATATAAAACTTACATTGATAGCTTGAAATGGTTAATTAAGATTATTTGAATTATCAGTAAAGAATTGAGACAAATGGTATAAATTGTCGAAGTATACTAAAAAACGTTATAAATTATTAATCAATTATGAATGTATATTTTATATAAACTATAAAAAGCATTATCAAAAGGAAATAACATGAAAGCAAAACTACCCGCAAGGAGTCATATGACAATCCTTCAAAAATAAAATCGGCCTTCCCCGTCCGAGTAAAAATTTCCACCAAACGTGTCTGAAAATTAAAATTTGTTGTTTATAACATAAATTACCTCCGAGCTGACAAAGGGTGATTACACCACTCATGACGAGTACAACCGAGGGAGAAGTAAGTAGCACGAGAAGCTAGGCTCGTCACTAATACTTATCACCCCAGTGTACCCGAATTTAGTGGTAAATTACGATGTACCGTCTGAATTCATAAAATCATAAGAAAAAATATAATATTAAATTTTGAATTACCATCTAGTGGTAAACAAGATTTTTTAAATTAAAAAGATTAATTTAAACAAGGTTAATTGACAATCAATTTTAGAATCTATTTAGTTAAAACTATAAAATTTATATATTTTAGGGCGATTATAAAATTTTTCAATTAAAATTAAGTTCGTGAATTTTATTGTTATTACAGTTATTTTTTCTCTGGTTACATGACTTCGATAAATCATTTAATTAAGTTGTGAGTATTGAAAATAATCAACTTTAAATGTAAGATGTCAATTACGAATCTCGTCTCCCGATGTTCTTCTTCCAGGTGTCCAATAATTTTTGTCAACCCTATTACCATTTTGCAGATTTTCTTAATTAGAATAAATTATATCAAATTGTTTTATAATTAAAATTTCCGGTAGTAATCTATTACTACCCATAACTTTTGTCCATCTACGTAGGTTTTCGTTGAGTATTTAGAATCTTTAGGCCTGAGTGGTGACAGAACGAACCAGTATGATTGGGAGTAGTCAGTGAAACTGGCCGAGATCTACCCACCAGTACAGACGAGTAAGCCAAAACGCAAGCGGCTAGGGTGAAACACCCGAGAGAAGCTGAAAAGAGCCTGGCTAGCAGAACAAGAGAAGTTAAGAAAACCCGAATCAACTCCATCATCCTAATCGCAATTGAATGCATGGATTTTGATGTAGCGATGCACATGCTGCCGAAACTTGTTATAGTTGAATAAATAAATTTTTAACAATCTAAGGTAACTCAGGTTGAGTTTGACGATCGCCATGGACAATATAAGGGTGTTTGGGAAAACAATTTCGGTAAGGGACCTGAGTAAATCGGACACATGCCTTCTAACGGTAGTCCGTGGACCCATAGAGTACCCGCTCACTTTTTGCGAGTACTCACCCACTTGATACTGTACCAACGTTGATTACTCAACGGGTATCAGACGGTAAATAACGTTGTATTTTGGGGTTACGCTGGTAACAGCACCGAAGAACAAATATTTGATCACCAGTAACCAACCACATGAAAGTAAATTTAATAATAAAATTTTTCCTGATAATTTTAGATTGTTAATTGTTGGATCTTCAGGGTGTGGAAAGAATGCACTTTTTTTTGAGAATGTTACTTGAGGATGGTTTTTTAGATTATTATAATTTAATATTTTTTTCTACAACTATAAACCAACCAGAATTATAACTTGTGAAATATGGATTTGAAAATAAATTAACTAAATAAAAATTATTAAATTATTAAATTAAATTTTGAATGCTAAAATTTTTAAAAAATAATATATTAATTTAAGTATAATTTTTTAAAAATAATTAAATGTTTTTATAAAATAAAAAACTTTTTATATATATAATCAAAAAAACGTGGCAATGATTTAATAATAGAGAAACGCCAACTCAATAAATTCAACATAAACGCGATATATTTCAATTGTACAACAATCTTCGTCAGGCCGCAATCTGGATAATCAATAATAAGACATAAAATATGCAATATCTAAACAAATTAACTAATAATAATCATCTCCAAACTGTAAGTTAATGTTTAAATCTGATAACGTTGGTATGCGTACGTCTGAATCTGAGGTACCTATTGATCCTGAGGAAAGTACTATGTTAAATTCGGAAAGTGACAAGAACCGATCCAATCGCATGGAGCCGAAATATGTGTTAGTATTGCCTTATTCGGAGGGTTTCAGAGAATTTAAACATAAAATTCTCAAATATGTAGACAAGGATCAATTCGGGATTGTTTCCACTTCTTGCAAAGTTAGCAGTATGTTTACTAGTAAATGTCCAACGCCAATTGGTTTGTGTTCTGAGCTTGTGTATCAATTTTCATGTAATGAGTGTAATGCCATATACATTGGAGAGACTGTCCGTCATCTCTGCACCCGAGTTCTTGAACACTGTCGACCAAAAGGATTGACTAATATTAGTAATCATGTTAGGAAATGTGTCAGTAAAAAAATAGGTATCTCTGATTTTAAAATTATTTCAAAAGGTTTAAGTAATTATTGGGAACGAGTAACTTGTGAGGCATTGTTGATTAGATATTTAAATCCAAAAATAAATGATCAAGTTGCCCGTTCCACGGAAATTTTGAATGTGTTTAAGTAATTGAAGGATGAAGGTTGGGAGTCTTGTTTGTGGTATAATTATGTTTGTGTTTTGTAAACTATGTAATTTTTTTAAATTTGTTAATTTTATGTTGAATGTTAAATGTTATTAAATTAAAATTTAATTTTAAAATAATATGTATGTGGGTTATGTAAAATATGGTTTGGTTTTTTAAAATGTTTTTTTTGAAATATTTTTTTTAAAATTTTTGATACAGTTTGGAGATGATTATTATTAGTTAATTTGTTTAGATATTGCATATTTTATGTCTTATTATTGATTATCCAGATTGCGGCCCAACGAAGATTGTTGTACAATTGAAATATATCGCGTTTATGTTGAATTTATTGAGTTGGCGTTTCTCTATTTTTTATATATAATTAATAAATTTGTTTAAAATACTTAATTTAATTAGTTATTATATCCCACTTGATGATGACAGGATAACTGTCGAAATATATCGTGAAAAGAATGTTTGATTGGCGTTATCTTATAATTAAATCATTGCCATGTATGTTTAACTATTTTTTCAAAAAAGGAATCATTGATATTTTTAAAAATCAACACAGATGTCCTGATGAAGTACATCAACCATGTGATATGGTTGATTGGTACAAGGAAAAGATTACCTAATCAGGCATTATAATAAAAATGATTATATTAGTGATGAATTAATACAAGTTTTATTCTCCAATAAATCTGAAGATGTATTACATTGTGATTTTCTTTCCAAAGATAAAAAGAATCTAGTTGTGTTTGATGATGTTGTAAATATGAAAAATCAAGAAATTCAAAAATGTTATTTTACTCGAGGAAGTCATAATAATTGTAATGTGATTTACATCTCTCAAACTTATTATGCCTTGAATAAAAATTCAATTAGAAACAACTCCAATTGTTTCATCTTTTATAAATTAGACAAGCGTGACAAGAATATGATTTATAGTGATTTATTTTTAAATGTTGAACCTAATAAGCACATGTTTGATGTGTTTGTTAGTAATCATTGGAAAAAAATATAATTATATTTATTTGGATAGAGAAAAGGATGAGTTAAAGAAAACCCTGTTTAATTAAAAACTAGATTTCTGTAATTCATTATTATAAAATCTACCCAATATTTCTTCATTATTTTCATCGATGATACCATATGTTACCATATGTATGATGTATTTTATTTATAATAAAAATTTTATTTGTCCATTTCGCCGTGAATCCTTTTTCAAATTTATTTTTGTATTTAAATAATCTTACTCTATCACCAATTTTAAACTTTGGTTTTATAAGTGTTGTATCAACGCTCACAAAACATTTTTCTACACCATTTTCAATATTTATTTCTTTAACTCTTTCAGGGTTTGTAGAAGCATTTAAAGGTGTTTCTTTTATAGAACTATGTACATCATTATTATATTCATTTACCATCTTTTGTAACAATTCATTGTTTCATTTTTGTTTTCAAATAGCAGTAAAATATTTCCACATTTTTAATGTTCTATTTAATCTTTCAACTACAACTGCTTTTCCTACGTTTTCTGTTGAATATAATTTAATATCATTTTCTTGCAAAAACTTGCAAAACCTTGCAAAAACTTTGTTATAAAATTCTGTTCCTTTATCACACCATAAATATTTTGGAATTCTTTGATGTTCTTCAAATATATTTTCAAATGCTTCTGTAATAGAATATCCTGTTTTATTTTCTAAACATCTTGCAAAAGCAAATCTTGTATATAAATCTATTACAGTTAAAATTATTTTATATTTTTCGGGGTCTGATGATTTGGTTGGAATAAAGACTAAATCAGCAGACCAAGTATGATCTTTTTCATAAACTTGAACTTTTAGATATTTTTTATTTTTTTTAAATTCATGGTGTAATTTGAATCTAACCATGGGATATTTTTTGAAGATGAAATTATTTCACCTTCAAAATTATTTGATGTAATATTACTTGATCGAGTTAAATGTTTTTTAGTTTTGAGATGACTTGCTTTGTGATGTGCTGTGACATCACAATAACAAGTTTCACATCTCCAATAACGTTTATTATTTTTATTCATTTTTAAAAAATTAAATTTTCAATCTCCTCTAACATTTTCAATTATTGAAATCTTTCCACCATATAATTTCATTTCTATTTTTTTTTCTTCAAGAATTAATGTATATATTTTTGCTTTAAAATTAGAATCTTTTGTTATGTGAAGAGTAACATCAACATTATTTATTGCTAATCTATCATCTTGATCTGAAACATCTATACAAAATATAGAATATAAATTTTTAAAATCTTGTAAACTTAATTGTGGTTTAACCCTGAAATCTTTACATATTTTAACATAACTTTCATATGGAAATATGTTTTCATTATTTTCAATTTTAAATTCCATTCTATTTACAGGATAATAAGAATTACTTAATTGAATTTGAATTGATTTTAAATTATCAATTCCAATCTTTTGAATAAACAAGTTGTTATTTTTTTGAAAAGATGTATCTAATTCTTTGAATCCAATTAAAATATATCTTGGTCTATATGCTAAATTTGCAACCTTTATTGAGTATGTTGAACCTTCTCTCATATCAAATACACTACAAATTCTGTTTAAATAATTTACATTTATAGATTTGTTGGAATTTAGTCTTTCAAGAAGTTTAATTTCAGCATGAGGGTTTAAAGTCCATTTGGGTATGTGTTTTTCAATTGTTGATAATTTTAATTTGGCTTTTGTGTCTGCAGCTCCATAAAATAATACTTTATCATCTATTACTCTGTTATTTTTCAAACTTTTCATTATAGTCGATTTCTTCCATAGTTTTTCCTTGAGAGAAAAATAAAAATTTTCGAAGGCTTTTTAATTATTTAATTATTAAAATTATTAGATTGAAGTAGTGGTGAATCTAGTCGCCTTACCTCACCCCTGCCCGATTTTGCTAGAAATGTGTTTTAATGAATTTGTAAAATCTACGGTGTCGGTATTTATAAAATCTCGGGTGTTGGTATTTAGGGTGTATTGAATTTTTATTAAATTATAAAATCTCGGGTGTCAGAATTTGGGGTGTATTGAATTTTTAAATAATACGTTTTTATTATTTACATATTATGCGATTATGGGGTGGGATAAGGTAAGGCGACTATATTCACCACTACTTAATACTTACAATTTATATGAATGTTATTTAATTTGATTTTATGAATATTTTCATGATTTTTGTGCTTTAATGCTCCCAGATTGAGCAAAATGTTAGTGAACCGATGGCACTCGTGCTGTTGGCCAGCAGATATTTCGCTAGTTTGGCACATTGTTTTATAGGGTAGGGTAGGGTCAATGGAAAATATAGAGTTATTTTGGACAGTTTGGAGCATTTTTTTAAATATAGATAACATAGGACAGGTCCATCACTGATATTTTTATGAATATTATTGAGTTAGGAGTAATAACAGAGTAACTAAGATAAGTTGTAGGTAAATAAGGTTCAGTTTGAGTAATCTTATAGAATCTATGAATGGCTAGGATCTCAAATAGGGTAGAATTCGAAATACAGGCAGATCTCTACTCAAATTTTATGGGAAGTATGGAACCACATTTATTAACTTAAAAACAATGGCCGATCCCTGCTCAAATATTTTGGAAGATAAATTAAACCTTCATAAAAAAGACGTGAAATACATAGTAATATTTATTACAGAAAAATAAGGGCATATCACTGCAAAAGATTTTGAAGAGAACAATAGAAAACATCCAGAAATGAGGACCATAGTTAAATGAAGGCATTTCAATGATCCAACAATAGAAATAGACAATGAATAATGATGTAAGACATTCTATTGGCAGTCCAGAACCTGTAAGGAAAATACAACGAGGAGTAGTTTTAGAAATAGAGCTCACCTGCTCATTTATTTTCAACCATTGTCTACAGAATATCACAAATACAGTGTACAGAATTGTTCCTCATAAGCAATTTTTCACGTGGTACTTTTGTTTCTTAATATTTAAACTAGCTTATGGGGCATAACAATGAAATTAAAACTAAATTTATAATTTACATCGTAAATTACAGAGCGTTATAACTAGTAACAATAGATCGCAAAGCAAAAACAGACTACATAAATACAACAATAGACAAAAGAAAAAATTAGCAAAGAAATTCAACCATTGAATTCCAAGACTAATCTCTATGGCAGTGTTGTCCAAACTTTTTTGAGCCACGGTACACTTGGCTAAATTAAAAATTTTCGCGGCACACCTAAATTTTTTTTGCTTTATTTGCAATTTTTTATTGCACTTTTACTAATCTTTTAATAAAAAATGAAAAACTTATTTACTTGAAATAAAATTAATGTAAAAAATTTTAAATTTAGAAAAATTAGTGAATGAAAAATAAACATAATTAAGCTGCTCACGTATTTTAGATAGTCAATATTTCTAGTAAGAAATATAAATATTGTAAACAAATAAATTTCGCACTTAATTGACTGATTAACATTTAAATTTGAAATAACTGTTAAAATATCCACAATTCAATTTCCTTTTATTAAGTTGTTTGGAAAAACAGGGGTTTTTTGACTTTTTTTAAAAAAAAATTTCACGGCACACAGTTTGGACAACACTGCTCTATGAACACGTTTGAAACGCTGAATAAACTTATTTCAAAGAGAATGAACAAGATTGTAAAATTTTCTAGTAATTTAAAATTGTAGCTTCTATAGTAATAATTCTGCAAATTCTTGATAAAATTCATTGACATTTCTTAGAAGATTTATTAGAGGAGATATTTCTATCTCATTTCTGTCTAATTGAATTTTTTGCAAAAATTTTTTACTTATTTCGCGGTTCCTTTTTTGTCCAAATGCTTTCATCCAATTCAAAATTTATCAATATACAATATAGAATTTGATTTTTACCTAAATGTATTGCTTTCACAATAAGAAGGCAACAGTATAGTTTGTGGTTTAGCTTCCACCCTAAGTTAACCAAACTTCGTGTCACTGGGACATGTTCGTTGTCAAGTGCATTTTTTATAATATTTTCCAAATTTGAACATATTTTATTTCTTAAAAAGCTTAAAGACTATGAATCAGTAAATATATCGATGTTTTTGATATTCACGAATTTTCAGCACTGCCTTTTTCAAGTCAAATTAAATTATCAAATTCACTTGAAAAGGGCAGTGCCGAAAATTCGTGGATATCAAAAACATCGATATATTTACTGATTCATAGTCTTTAAGCTTTTTAATAAATACAATAGAAAAGAAATCAGTGCTGAAATTTGAAACAAAAGTTCTTATAATATTTTATTTCATTTAAGGGAGCGAAGACCAAAAGAGCTCGAAGTCTAGTGGTGAAATGAATAGAACCAATAGAATAGAATCAAATTCTGGGATATCCTGTAAGATTTTCAAAATGGGGCCTCCCATACAGCTGATAGATAATAATCTTATATTATAACTATTTTATTAATTTATTTAAAGAAACTTTTTTAATAAATATCAACGAGGTCCGACGGAAGCTTGGCAATGAGACTGATGACGCCAGCATAGATCGAAGTTGGGAAGTGAAACTAATTGAGTGAATTAAATGCAAATTTCAACGTCATCTGTAGATTATACTTTGACTTCGAGTCTGACTCATCATTGCTCACTACCTTAAAATAAAGCTTAAAAATATGCGCTAACCGAGCGTAAATAGTAATATTCTATATTATCTGCCTGCCTGCATGATTTATTGATTTTACAAAGATTATAAAATGTTTGCAAGAAATTTCGGTTTTCTGCTGTACATTTATTAATTAAAATATTTCATTTTTTCAGGCTTGAAAATAGACACCCTTTTGCCTGAGCCCCCCAGTTGCGGGCTGATAGTTGGGTTAATACGGCCTGATGTTGTATTAGTTAAATAATTATTTGAGTTAATTATTAGTTAATTGAGTAATTACTTAATATTATTTGAATTTAAGTTATCTATTAAAATTAAAATCGATAAATATTTATGAATTAGATTGCATTTTATTTATTATCTATGACAAATATATAATAATGTTCTTTAATTAATGTTTAATCGTTGGGGATATTTGTTTCTATGGTTACAACAACGATTTAATATTCAATACCTTTTCATCGTGAATTTATTTATCACTGCCATTAACAGTACTAATAATACCTCAACCGTACTTTTGCTCATTCTCTAATTGGGTCTTTAATCATTTCCTTCATATACCAATGTTACCAAGTGGTAGTTATACATAACTTAAAATGTCACAATTTCCCAATCTGATAAAAATATTTTAAAAATAAAATGAAGTCTTTGATTACATAAAAATTACATCTTAAAATTTCCAATTTTTTATCCTCGTCAATAAAGCTGCGGAGACAACAATGTCAAAACATTCATTGTCATAAAAATTATTGAAAAAATCGCTTTCAAAATTATGTCGACAAAATATCCAAATCTAATTATGCTAAACAAACAAACGCGATTTAAATTGAAATTCAAAATCTCAATTACTTTTTAATCCAAATATCTGAAATCACGTAATTAAATTTTGTAATTTAAAACTGGAATTTTAATGGTTGATAATAAAACTAATTTGCAACAGTCAACACAATTTTTGAAAATCGCCAAATTAATTATTATAGAATCCAATGCGAATTGTAATATACCACTCCACAAAATAATTGATTTATTATTGAACGATCTGAGCTATAATCTAGAACAACTGGTCAACAGATTACATGATTTTATTACTTTATTATCAAGTACATGCAACATTCGGCCTATTAAATTCAAGTAATTGCTACTATAATTACTCCATTTTATTAATTGTATTTAGATTAAATATATTAAAAGTATATATAATATTTCGAAGACAAATTCAATTATATACGACCTAGTTAATTTGCTACCAATGGAAACCACTTAAGCAAATTTTAAATTACAATTATATTGAAAGCTATATAGTATAATGTTCTATATAACTTAGACTTTAGGTCAAAAAATTTATAGAAAAAGCAGGGTACTAACCTACTTAATTCAGCTACCAATTAAGCTGCCATTGAGCAAGTTTAGCATAGGACAATCAATTAGAAATGAATACAATTTCTATAAAAATTATTTAAAAAAGCCAAGTCAGTGATAAAAATTATTATTAAAAAGTACAAAAATAATCGCTTTGAGCACAAATACTGAATTATGTAGTCGTAAGTTATTTGATAAATTTTGCCTGGATATTGTGCAAATCCGTTAATTTTATGTCTCTGATCCGTTGAGGAATATTTATGCTTTTTACTGCCGATACTGCGCTGCCGGATTTGATAGAGATCCCGTTCTGGAAATAGTGTTGTATTATCTAATATCTGTTACTTGTAATAATTTACTTCTTCCCTTTCCAGCTTATTTTGATCATCATATCGACTCAAAATCTCAGACATGTGTGTATCCAAAACAAGCCCACCAACAACTAGTTCTTTCAAAATATGATGCACTTTGTCGATATTAAATATTAAATCCAATTCACAAACATTTTCAAAGGCTTTATCAAGAGACTCGACAAAAACTTGAATTAAATCAAGAATTCCTAATTCACTTTCACTCGAGTCAACACAAAATACAAAATACAAAGTTGCATAATGACGATACACTAATTTATTATCTTTCCCATTCATCAAGCTATATTATATAATATAACTTTTACAAATTAATTCACCACTTACCTTCCACTTTCTAAAAAATTACAGACGTCATCACTTCTTTTAGAAACTAATTGAAAAATCTCTTGTACAATTTTCTGTTGCAATTCTTCTGGCTAAATGAAAATTTTTATTATAACTTAAATATTTGCAAATATTCTACATAATATTCATAGAATTTCATCAATCTAGGCTTTCCGTGGTTATTAAAAATTAAAATCGCTTCAATCATTGTAGGTTTAAAAAAAGAATTTATCTATAATATGCGAATATTTATAAAATTTCTAAAATTAGTATAAATTTGTGTTTATTTGAAAACAAATTGTGTTAAGGAATATATTTAAATTAAAAATTTAATGATTGTTATTAGATTATTTAAAGAAAATACGAAAATCATTATTTCATTTCAAAATTTTAATTACAAGTGAGTAAAAATTAATTTTAAATATAAAATTTAAATAAAAAATCATGTTTATCTTTATTCTGTTAAATTTAATATGAGCTTTATTTTCACTTTTATAACATGATAAAAAAGTACATAAACATAACTTAGGCCAGAGTGGTCCAATCCAATTTTATTACAATATTATAACATTTTTATTATAAACAAAATATTTCCTGTACTTATCACGTTTTATTTTCAATCATGCTAACACTTGGAATCCTTGACTTTAAGAGGAGAGAACTATCTCAATGTTTTATTTGATTTTAGTTTATTTATTTATCATTGTTTTGTCTACGACTGATTACAAAATTGAATCACCTTTCACATTTAATTAATTTTTTAAATCTTTTCCGGACAATAAATTCAGATAATAACAATAATATAATAAATTTATTCACCAAATAGGTCAAGCGATTAAAATCAAATGAATAAAATGCAGTTATGCTATTTTCTCAGTGTTGCTTGTGCACTCATTTTTAGATCCCTAATTTTTTTACATTCCAGCTTTCCTGACCTTGGCTTGCACAGTTTCTTGTCCTTTGTTGGGACTGCACTTTCGAGAGTAGAGCTGCGATTACCGGAAAGAGCTCCTTCTCCGTATAGATCGGGACACGACCTACTCCTGCATCTATGTGGGCTCCTACTCGAAGCTCCAGCATACGTTGGGCTTGTTCTCGGATCATAATCTTGAGATATTGAATGATCCCTTGATCTTCAATCCGAGACTTCTTTATAATTTCGATTTTGTGGTTTAACTTTTTTACGGTGCTCGGGCCGAAACCACGTCGTCTTTATCCAGGACATTTCCGAATTATTGTTTCTTCCCTCTCCACCTGACGCGCCCCTTCGGACGTATAGCTGGGCTATGTTCTGTCTGAACTGCTCCATAAGGTCCACTGAAATTAGGTTGGATTAAATTTAAATTAATAGAGCCGATGGTAATTCTACTACCATCTGTATTTTGCAGTAATCAGCTTAAATAAATAATAATATTTTGTTTTAATCGAGAAGAATGGTTATTTAATAAAATTATAATTAAGTTTTAATTAATTATAATTACTGTTAAAATAAACACTGAGTTAAGATATATTTTCTGGTCTTGAAGTCAATCGATTTTTACTCTATACTTTAATTATCTATTATTTTTATTTTCAAAAATTAATTCGTCAAAAACAACAACTACTTATCCGTAATTCATTATCTTAATTTACTTATTTTAATTCTAAACTACAACTCCATTAGAATGGCAAAATTGTCAGAAAAACAAAATTTGAGATACTAATTTTTATTTTTAATATAAGAATTTTTATGTTCGTTTCCAATCATCCATTGATTTGATTTCGTTCCTTTCGTTTTTCAATTCATCTATCTGAAGAGACCTATTTGAACTTAAGCAGATCCAAAACCGGATTGGCACTCCAAAATTTTCACCACGTATTCCACAGACACCATGCTTCATCAATCGTTCCAAAAATCTAAATACTTATTAAAAAAATCTTAAGTAATTAGCATTTCAAAAATAGTTAGAATGCATGTTTATCAAACTAATGAAAATATTCACACATCTAGAAATCCTAAATTTACCGCCCTATTGACAAACATATCATTTTCCCAGCGATTTCGACAATCCCTTCGATTCCTAAAATCCCAATAAAAACTTGGAAGAACTTTTATAATATTATAATCTTTGAAATATTTGTCATCATCATTACTGATCTCGTCTGTGTTTCTCCATTTTTCTGAACTTGTTTTTTATTAATTTCCTGGTTTAGTTTCTTCGCAGATGTTGACCATCCACTGTTCTAAATTTACTATGTCATTTTATGTTTTCCAAATGCTTCCTCCATTATGTCGGGAAACGGAAAAATCGAGTTTTGTCAACCGGTCTCACTCGTTCACCTTGTCATCAGACCTTCAGGAGTATTCTTTTGTGTTCTTTTGTCTTTTTTCTGTTTGTTTTAGTGTGTTAGTTGAGAATTGCGTCATGTATTTATACCCTTGATTTTAACTTAGATAGAACCCTACGCTACCTGAGTTCTCTTCGAAATTTTTTGCCGGTGTTAAGTTAACCTGATCAGCATCTACCTTTAAGAACTACACAAAATTTACTGAACTGGAAAAAGAATATCCGAAAGATTGGTTAATTTAGAAAACAGCCATGTCCTTTCATTTGAATATATATATAATCGATAAAACTTAAATTACATGATCATCTAGATGATTTCAAAAAATCGATTGTTGAAAATAAAAAGAATATGAAAATTATTGATATGAAACATAATCATTTGTTAAGAAAGATTGAATTAATAATATTCGAAATTCAAACGATCAAAGGATCGCTAGAATATCTGAAGACCGTTAATAATTCAATGTTACAAATTTCAAACAATATGGCAGTAAATATGAGTACATCAATATTTAGATTGCCATTGTTAATTTTAAATTATTTTATTGTTTAATAAATGTATTAATTTGTTTTATTGTCTTAGTACCCTTGTAACCTGTTGAATGTGAGCAGTACTTGTGAGCTTAACTCATAAGGGGACAAAATATTTTGTCGGATAAACTAGGAGTATATATAATAAAATAATAATAATAATATTAATAATAATAACATCTCCCGCGCGGGCGTTAATATCTATAAAACTAATAATGATAATAATAATATATATAGTTCATTTTTAAGGTCTTGCACTGGACTTTAATATAAGTCATCGTTCAATAAACACGGCTGATAGTAACACTTAACTTTGAGGTGTCAAAAAGTAGGTCGTCGTAAGCACAAAGACATAATTTTTGAAAATATTAATATTTAACGATGATTCACTGTCTTAGTGCTTACGAAGACCTGATCTTTTGATGTGACATCAGATGAGTTAAATTATGATATTAGTAGCTCATACTAATTATGATATAAAACTACAAGAAATGATTAAAAATTTTAACAAACTTAAAAAATAATTTTGTTTCAACTTATAAAAATCAAATAAAAGAAATTAATGATTTATTCAAATTATAACATTTTTCAAATCGTTGTCATGCAGAAATCAAAGTACTTATTGATAATTTTCCATTTGTTCTCAATAATAAGAAATAATGAGTTATCCCATCCTCGAAGGGTTTCAAAGGTCACATTTTGAGACTCTATGAAATCTCCGATTAATCTTCTAATTGAATTCCAATCATTTTTTGGAGAGTTGAATAAATTTGTTAGAAAGAAAGACATTTTCTCACAATCTTTCAAAACAGGAGTTAACAAAAATTGCGCCTCCTCAACCGAGTTATTAAACTCAAAACAGGTTTTGAAAATTTCTTCCTCTGACATAAGGCTATTATCCACCTCCATTATTAGAATTTGATAACTAGTAAATGTAAATTTAAATCTTATAATTTCGAAGCAAGCTTCGTAATAATTCAAAGGAAGTGTTTGATATTCTTTTTGAAATCGTTTTCGAAGAGCTTCGTAAGTCGCGTCACTCTTTAATATAAGTAAGCATTCTAGTACTTCTATAATGAGATTTAAATTTGCCACTAGAGATGTTTCAATAAGCTCATTACTATGTGGAATGATCGATAACAGAAAGCTCTTGATCTGTTGTAAATCAAAACTTTTTATATATTGATTGTGCAATGCGGCTGTTGGAGTGCTGATAACATTTATCAATGAATTTGATTGGTTGTCACCATCTATTGGACAATGGCCCTGAAAAATCGCCCATTTCCCCAAGCATTCAATACACAATACATGATTGCCACAATCGAGCACACCGAAANAAAATATAAAATTAAATAAGAAAAAAATTTAAATATTAAAATGTTTTAAAATTTAGATATATTACAAAAATTATTAATAATAGTACTTTTAAATGCATTTCAAAATAATTTCAAAATAAATATATTTAATTAAAATTTAATAAAAATGTGATTGATGTAAATAAATTGTAAACATAGTTTTTGGTTGTTAGAAAATTTTCAAATATCTAAATCAAATTTGTAAAATTATTATTTTCCTTTTACAACATTTCCCTTTTAATAAATTCAAATATTCTTGCCCGATTTATAGAAAATAGGAATAAGGGCAAAACTAGAAATAGAATTTTACATGAATAATATATATGAACTTTATATTTTATAAATTTATTGACAATAAATAACAGGTAAAAACGATGATATTTATTTATATATTATTATTATTATTATTATTATTATTATTATTATTATTATTATTATTATTATTATTATTATTATTATTATTATTATTATTATTATTATGACCATTATTACTATTATTATTATTATTTTTATTATTTTTATTATTTTTATTATTTTTATTATTATTTTTATTATTATTATTATTATTATTATTATTATTATTATTATTATTATTATTATTATTATTATTATTATTATTATTATTATTATTATTATTATTATTGTCATCCACGTTTTGAGACACTGAACAGGGTATCTGTGCTGACAGGGCAACTCGTACACTTCATCGGCCACCTCATAACTTGAAAGACAAATGGAACCTGTATCATTAGCTGCGGTGATTTTCTTGACTTGAAATTTCTCAATATCTGCCTCATTTACTGGTGGAGGACCACTCTGTTCAACTTGATTCATAATACTCGGTACAAAATTGTCGAAACTTTGATCTGAAAATATGTAATCTGACGAATCGAATCTAAAATCCAGCGGCAGCAATCCTCCAAATAAATTTGATATTAGTTGGCCAAAAACACTATTTCTGTTATCAGGATCTCTTGGAGTAATAAAAAAGGAACCATCAGTTTCGTTTGTAGTACTTCCATTTTCCGTTGAGTTATCACGAATAATTCTTTCAATAAATCCATCATTGCACGTCACACATTTACCATCCTAGATATGTGAACGTCCCTGTTGCATTGAATATCATAGTAATTATCTTTATTAATTGAAGTCTTTAAAGAAAGTTCACGAATATCTGAATATCAATTTTATTAACCTTCCCCCAAATTCCAATCTTTTAAACAAATCGATCCAAAATAAGATAAAAAAATTTCAGCAATTCTCTGATTACTTTAAACAAAATCAAAAATCGATACAAATCCAAATCCACGAATCAAAAAACAAAAACTCACTAATAATTCGACAATTGTCCGCGTCTGTGTGCGCACACAAATCAAATCCAAAAACAAGTAAAAAGCGCACACAGACGTGAGAACCGATAATTAACCTTCCTCTCCCCCTTGATACCTTGGTGTCAATCTCAAATCCCCATTAACTTCTTCTTTTATGATCAAACATAATTTGGAGATACATCTTAATATCTCCTTTCCTTCACATTTTATTCTCACCACGCGTAGTTTTCAATCTTCTCCAGGTATCACTTCGATTACCCTCCCCATTGGCCACTTTCCATACTCATTCTTTTTGTCTAAAACCCACACTGTTGACCTTTTTTAACCATTATTATTATTATTATTATTATTATTATTATTATTATTATTATTATTATTATTATTATTATTATTATTATTATTATTATTATTATTATTATTATTATTATTATTATTATTATTATTATTATTATTATTATTATTATTATTATTATTATTATTATTATTATTATTATTATTATTATTATTATTATTATTATTATTATTATTATTATTATTATTATTATTATTATTATTATTATTATTATTATTATTATTATTATTATTATTATTATTATTATTATTATCATTATTGTTATTATTATTATTATTATTTCGATGGATTTTATGCAGGGCTTTCGAATGTTTATTGTTATAATCCAAAGTAAGCAAGATTTTCAAGATTTTCAAGAGTTTCATTGTTTTTTAACATTTTAATAATTTTCAATATTTTCATGATTATTTTCTTCAAAATTCTTATTTTATTTTAAAAATTATTTGCAAAGTTATCTTTATTTATTTTCAATGTATTAGTATTATTATTAATATTATTATTTTTATTATTAAGATTATTATTATTGTAATCCGAGGTAAGCAATGGTAAGAAGAGGGTGATTTTGAAGGTTTTTATGGATGGTCGAAATCCAAATATAATATTTTAAATTAAAGACATGTAGAAAGATGACGAAATTGATGGTATTTTGATAGAGGTGTTTGTGCTCTACAATATGATGTTACTTAAACCTTTGAAGGTTCAACCATGGTTACGATTTATTTTATCACATTTTCAAAATGCTAATTCGATTGGCTTTCTCTATTGTTATAAATGTAAAAACAAATGTAATTTAGTTATTTATTTATTACTGATGATTTCTACAAGGAAAACTGTTGAATATGGTTGTGGCAGTGTAAATCACAAAACGCATTTGGTAACTTTATTATTTTATCAATTTTTTCTATATATGTAATTTATAGCAAGAAAGTCCTACTAGAAATAAAGAAAATTTGGTAAAAGTTAAATTAAGTCCAACATATTCCGAAGATAAACGTTCATTGAAATTCGAATTTTTTAACAATACAGTTGAAGATTTTATAAATAATCATGACACTTACACTGATATGGAAATAATAAATATTTTAAAAATTTTCAAACATTCCTCTATTAAATATTTGTTTGATTTATTTAATTATAATCAATACATTTTGAAGTTATCTAGTTATTTAATGTATTTAGACAAAATAGGGGTGAACAATGATTCACTGAATGAATACTTTTGGAGTTGCATGTATTTAAGGTTGAAACCGGGATATAGTGGATTGATTTATGAATGGATAGCGAAAGCCGATTTGATTGAAAATAAGCTAACGGAAAAACTGAACGATGTTAAGATAAGGTATTTAACTTGTTCAATTTGTAAAGAAAATCAAGTTTCGGTTTTGTTTTTACCGTGGATCACGTAATTGTTTGTTCTAAGTGTCACGAGAAGAATGCTCACAATTGTCAAGCCTGTTCAACACTGATTAATGAATATCATACTATATACATCTAAGTTCTCAATACAAATAAATATTATATCAAAGTCAAATGAATTATGGTAATGACGGTGCTATGATGGAGAAAATTTTCAAACAGCGAATAATATGATATATGCAATCATCTTGGTAATTGTATTTAAAGTTTAATTATATAGGGCACGATCGCAACTACCAAATGGTGGTGATATTATGAAGGGAATTTCAGGAATGGTATGGTATTTATAATAATAATCTATATAATATTATTTTTAGATTATTCAGAAAGAAATATACCCATGGGTTCATCAATATGGGAAACATTAAAAGATCTTCGCAAGAACCACGAAGATACTCGAAAAGCAGAAGAAACCCTAACCAATATTTTAGAGTTGACATTATATGTTACAGTAGTATTGGTTATTGTTGTTTCGTAAATAAATGTTTGAATTTATTTTTATAAATTTATTGTTTTATTGTAATACTTTTTTTGATTAAAACACATTTATTATTAATTCATTTTGTTTTATTAATATTATTATTTTGTATTAATTTTTAAAATAGTGTTATTTACACATATGGAAATTTACAATTCATGAAATATTCATTATAAATAATAATGAAAATGACACTTTTCTTCTGTCCATTGATTCTCCTCTGATATTACTGCCTTAATCATCTTCAACAAATGCAAAGATAATATTTCTAGTATCTTTGTTAATCATGACCATTTATTGCAAAGTCTTTGTTAATTATGCACTTGTATTGCAAATTTATTAGTCATACAATTATATTAGTTTACATTGACATAATATCATTTTATTATTTTGATTATTTTAAAATATTTAACAATACCACATAGCTAATTTTTAGGCTATTTAGTGAAAAGTACATGGTTATTTTAAATATATAGCAATTTCTTAAGTAAGTAAAATATTTCTAGGCAAATTTACCAATTAATAGACAATTTAGCTCGAAATCCATTCTTTTGGCTGTACCATTTAATTAAAATATTGTTATTTAATTTTAGGATTCATAACAAATTTTTTATATAGTTGATAGAAATACATAAATAAGTTCAATCATTTAGTAAAAATATGAATATTTTAGTAACTGAATTCTTAGGTAATATAGTAAAATCACATTTTGAGTCTTTTTAGTTAATTTGTAAATATCAGTATTTTGAAGCATCTATACAACAAATTAATTAATAAAGACCGTTTGGGTAGCATATTGTAAGTTCTTATATATATCGTCAGTTTATCAGACAAGATTTTTTGTCCCCTAAGTAGTACTGCTCACACTCAACATGTCGCAAGGGTGTATTAATAAGCAAATTAAAGCACATGTATACCAGTTAGAAATACATGGTAAGAATTCTGAGGTGATTTAGAGAGAAATGGATGCTCATTTGGGTAATATATCAGAAATTCGTGAATAATTAAAATATTTTAAATATAACTTTTACCGAATTCTTTAGTATATTTCGAGCAACTAATTTATTGGTTAACTTTATCGTTTTTAGTCATTTAAAATAATATTTAGCAAAAGGTAATTTAGTAAAATATGAATATTTGGCATTTTATAGGTAATTTATTCATCTAATGTTTATTACAATAATTTCATTGATAATTTATATATAATTTATATAACTTCGTGAGAAATACATGGTCATTAATAACAACATATATTCATTGATAATTTTGATAGAAATTATCATTTGGAGTAAATTTGTTCGATGCAAAATATTTAAAGGACTCATAATAAAAGTATGGTTATTATTTGACCAATTAAGGTAATTATTAGTTAGAAATATATATTATAGGGTAACAATTCTTTTCTAATTTAGTGAGATGATCATTGGATGTAATATATCTTTGCGAGAAATATATGCTCGTATAGGTTTGTCGAGTAATATAAGAATAAGGAATTTGCATACAACATCCATATATAATATACATTCATTTAATATTTTATTTTACGTTTATTTATTTAATTAATTTATTTATTTATATTCTCACAATGCCTATTATCAGAGTTACTATTGCTTTCCACTCTTTATATTTCAGACATTCACGAAAAATTAAGAAATTTAAATAAAGTTATTAATTTTAGCATTTTATAAAAGCTTTAAATATATTTCCATAATTTTTTTTAATTCTTTGCAATTGCTTTAAACAAATTTTAAATAGTTTTAAAGAAAAGAAGTAATTTTTAAAAAATTTGTATTATTGATTCGAGATATAATATTAAGATTAATTTATCTATTTAGAATTTTTAGCGTTTTATATATTCTCATTATAAATATAAATTTAAACCGCTGTAGCGCTAAGATGCACATTTAAACATAATTAATAGTCACAAATATCAAATACACTCATACCTCGCTTTACGGCCTAGATACGTTCCAGGAAAGTTGGCCGCAAAGCGAAACGCCGCATATCGAATCAAATACATTTTGATATAATTCCATATAAATTCAATAGGATTTTTGGCCGTATAACGAAACATTTTAGGCCGTAAATCGAAAAAGTGCCGTAATTAAAGTAGGCCGTTATAGCGAGGTATGAGTGTAATGAATTGTTGTAAGTTGATTAATAATCACATAAAGATTGTGATATTACAATAATTATTTACATATATATTTTACAGTGACATAACTTTTATATTTTGCGCGCAAGTTAGATATATTTTTAACTAAATATATAAACTAATCACCGAAGACATTTATTTTTTAATGCAATTAGGAAAGAAGCGGCGTACATGGATGAAATAGTTTTTTAAATTTTTCTCAAAGGTAATAATAAGCCGATATTTTTCATTTTCTGTATATCTATGAAAATATTAATTTATAAAATAATTTATTTAAATTTACGTTTTGCGAATTTCTTTCTGCAAATTAAAAGATCTCGAATGACCTTCTTCAATATTTGAAATTCTGCCTTCACACATACTATAACATGTTTTAATGTTTTGTAATTTAATGAATAAAACTTACATTGTATTTTCTTCTTTTAGGTAGAGCTGTCAAAATCTAAATTAAAAGTATTTTCTTGCATTTTTTAATAATTTAAAAATAATTATATTTTAACAATATGTTAACAATATGTTAACTGTTATTTATTTCGGAGCAAAAACCTATATAAGAAATTTGCATGCATTTTTCATTATGTGTTTGTGTGTTCAATTATTTTTCTCTCACCTTCACAAATCCTATAATAAAGTTATTAAATTTCGGAACAATAAATTTCTACACACAGGTAAGTTTGTGTGTTCCTATACCATAAATTTATTGATTTTTTTTAGATTATAGAAGTTATTAAATTTCGGAATTAGGTGTATTTGTTTTCTTAATATTTATATATGGTGCAACCTCACCAATAATATTACAAAAATTTAGAATGACTTGGCAGGCCTATTTTAAGAAAGAAAGTTAACTAAAAATTTATTTTATGCAACAAAAAGATTCATATCACAATTGCTAATATTACCGTTTTAAAATTAAATAATAAATTAATTATTTTTACTTATGAAATATTATGAAATTTATTAATAATTATATTATTAAAAAAAAAACTAATAATAATTAAAAAAAAATATAATTTTTAAATAATATTGATTATTTTAAAAATAATCATAATAATAAACAGCGTTTATTTCACATTAAATTCATAATAATATTATAAATATGAAAAAAAATTATATAAATGTATATTGGATAAACTATTCAAAATATTATTAATAATAATAAGAAAAGCTTTGTTGAAAGATATTGTGCAAAATGCAGTAAAACCCTCCCGTTTCCATGTTTCTAAATAGTTTGAGTTGTAAATTGTGGATATGCTGATTGCTGTTGTCTTTAAAATGTATTAAATTAAGTAAAATAAATTTTAAAATTGTTGAATATATTTAAAATAAAAAATAATAATCAATAAAAAATTTAAATGATTTAAATAAAATTATAAAAATCAATAAAAACTATTAAATGATTTTGCTTTTCGTAATGCCTAAAAAGTTTCAAAAATGTTTCATCAATTACGACTTGACCTAATAAAAACCAAAAATACTTTTAATATTTTTAAATATTTTATCAATTACAAAAATATATAAAAATAATTATTGATATAAATTAAAAATAAAATTTTTAAAAATATTTCAAAAATATTTCTTTGATAATACCTTGATAAATAAAACACAGAATACATAATAATTATTTAAATAATAAATTTAATTAAATGTTTTTAAAAGTTAAAATTTTAAAAATGTTTTAAATGTTTTAACTTAAAAATATTTCAAATCATTAAAAAATTTCATTGTAAATTTCAATTTTAATTGTTTCATAAAATATAATTTGTTTAAATTTTCATATTAATAATGTCATAAATTATATTTTCTGACTTAATTGAAACAAAATGGAAATTGTTTCTTATTATATTCACCCAACAATTGCTAATATTTGCAAAGATTTCAAATTGCAATGTTTCGATCTTGAATCTCACATTTTTGATGATTTGCACGAAAATCATCAATATTTACAAACTCTTGATCCAAGAGATTGGAAAGAACAAGATCATTATGCTGTTTTACGACTCAGTAAAGTTCGTCGAGCTGCTTCTCAAGAATTGATCAAACTGGCGTATCGTAAACAATTATTGAATCATCACCCTGATAAAGGAAAACAACGACTGAAAAAGTGCGTTGATGAGAATAATGATTATTTTACATGTATCACGAGAGCATTCGAACTATTGAAAGAAGAATCAACTCGTAATTCATATGATAGTTGTGATCCAGAATTCGATGACAATATCCCTACAGCTCGTGAGGCAAAATCAAACTTTTATAAAGTTTTCTTTCCCGTATTCCAAAGAAATTCCCGTTGGTCAAAAATTCAACCCGTTCCTTCTTTAGGAAATGAAAATTCTCCAATTGAAGAAGTTAACAAATTCTACGCATTTTGGGACAATTTCAGTTCATGGAGAGAATTCAGTTATGATGATGAAGAGACCTCATCAAAAGATGACAACCGAGAACAAAGGAGACACATTGAAAAAGAAAACCGAGCAGAAAGAAAACGAAAATTAATCGCAGAAACTAAAAGAATCAATAAATTAATAGATCTTGCAAAGATAAATGATCCAAGAATAATTAAATTCAATTCTGATAGAAAAGCTGCAAAAGAAGCAGAAAAGAAGGCAAAGGCAGATCAAAAATTAGCAGTGAAATTAGCAGCAGAACAAGCAATTCGAGATGAGAAGGAACGAATTGAAAGAGAAGAAGCTGAAAAGCAGAAGAAAATACAAGAAGAAATTGCAAACAACAGAAAACAGAAAGAAGCAGCTAAAAATCGACACAAAAATGAAAAGAGAAAGTTGAGAAAATTATCAGAATCTCATAATTATTATGTGGATGTCTTGTCTAAATCCAATAATTCTAATCGGTCTCCTGCCTTGATGAAATTAGAAATGGTCAATGTCATTGATACCCTTTGCTTGAAGTTATCAGTTGCTGACATTACTGCTCTTAATTTGGCCCTCGACACTGCGGCCGTAGAAGAGAAAATAGAATTGATTAAAACAAATGAACTGAAAGTGGCCGGTAAAAATACAGATATTTTAAACTCATATGTTAAATGATAATTTTGAAGCTTTGAAATAAATCTTTAAAAATATTTTCTTTCTCTTTGATTTTATCATTATACTCGGATTATATATAATAAATATTAAAATTACTGAAAATTATAAATTTTTTTATTTATCATCAATACATTAATTGCGGACCGCAATTTGTGGTTGTACTTCTGTCCTTTACCTAGTTGATACTCATATAATGCATATATTAGTATAGCAATATTGTTACAGGAGATTGTGGTTATAGGTAAGTTGCAAACCTACATTCTCATGACAAATGTTATTGTTCATAAAAGGTACATTTGCCTATTCGTATGTTTAAAGTCACGGGCGGTGCATATTGAAATGGCATATGGGTTGGACACAGACTCATTCACTCCAGCTTTTATGAGGTTTGCACGAGGCGAGGAATGCCAAAGTTGATGATTTCAGACAATGGCACAAATTTTATAGGCGCCACTTCTACAGTAAAGAATTTTGTAGTCGACAACTATAAAACTCCAGAAAACGTCCATATCCATGATGGCGGTGAAATTAATTAAAAATGAATAAAATATAAAAATTTAAATTTAAAATTAAGTAGAATTAAAATAATTCAAATTTATTTTACTGAATCAATGTACACACACATACTCGTGTTGAGTTTCTCAAATCTCAACTTGATGGTTCCTATATAAATAAGGACACAAACACTGGTTCAATACACTTATTTATTTATCACAATTACAAATTTATATATTATATATATATATATATATATATATATATGCTTTAAATTATATTGCAATATCAATTTCTGAATTTGCAATTTTTCTTGAAAACTTTTATTTTAGGGTTATTTGAGTGAGAAATCAGTCTGCTTATATATGAAATTTCTTGTTGACTCTGCTTTTAAGAATTGTTATTTCTCAATGATTGTTAATGTGGGATAATTTCCTGTTCTTTAGGAGTACAATTTTATTTTTAGTATCGCCATGATTCCCAGGGTCTGATTTCAGGTTCGTATCTGTGTATCATAATTTTGTAGAAACTTAAATCCGAAAATGAAGTTCGGTAAAATATTTATGATGTTTTCGGAATCGCTTTTGTGTGTAATCTATTATTTTGTATTTAGATAATTTACATTAAGCAAAATAGAATTTAGTTATAAATTGAAAGGTTTGTGTATTGATGTTGATTACTACATATGAGGAAGTTAAAAGATTCTTAAAGATTAATAAGAAATTTGGTAAAAATTTTAAAAATATTTTTATTGAAAAATATTTTAAAAAGAAGAAATTTATCAAAGAAATATTTTAAGAAAATCTGAAATTTGTTTAAATAACAAAAATAAGATCAGACAAGTTTTTTGAGATATCTTTTATTAAATAAAATTTTATGGAATTATTTAGTGATTTAAAAACGGATGAGAATCCTAATATGGTGGTAGCGGTAAACACCGACGCGATTGCCGAAAGATTATTGCCAAAAGTGTTCTATCAAGGTGATGACTTGGAAAAATTCATCAGAAGATCCGAGATCTATTTCGATGCTAAAGGCATCAATAAAAAAGAACAGGAAAGATTAACCGCATGCATGATCGACGAGGATCTATTGGAGAAATATGCGAAAACGGTTAAAAAAGCAGAAGGATTTCAAGCCAGGTTACGAAAACCAATTATCAAATAATAATAATAATAATAATAATAATAATAATAATAATAATAATAATAATAATAATAATAATAATGATAATAATAATAATAATAATAATAATAATAATAATAATAATAATAATAATGATAATAATAATAATAATAATAATAATAATAATAATAATAATAATAATAATAATAATAATAATAATGATAATAATAATAATAATAATAATAATAATAATAATAATAATAATAATAATAATAATATATAAATAAATATCATCGTTTTTACCTGTTATTTATTGTCAATAAATTTATAAAATATAAAGTTCATATATATTATTCATGTAAAATTCTATTTCTAGTTTTGCCTTTATTCCTATTTTCTATAAATCGGGCAAGAATATTTGAATTTATTAAAAGGGAAATGTTGTAAACGTAAAATAATAATTTTACAAATTTGATTTAGATATTTGAAAATTTTCTAACAACCAAAAACTATGTTTACAATTTATTTACATCAATCACATTTTTATTAAATTTTAATTAAATAAATTTATTTTGAAATTTTTTTGAAATGCATTGAAAAGTACTATTATTAATAATTTTTGTAATATATCTAAATTTTAAAACATTTTAATATTTAAATTTTTTCTTATTTAATTTTATATTTTAAGATTTGAAAGATTTCTTTAATTTTTAAAATTTTTTAATTAATTTTAAATATCTTTGATTTTTGTTTAATGTTTATATTTATTTTTTAAATTTTTTAAATTTTAATAACAAATATTTGTCATGTATTATATAAAATAATTATTTGATTTTATTAAATTTTAAAATTGTTTAAAATATTTATTTAAATAAAAATTTAAAATGTAGTCTTTTATTTATTTTTTAAGTTCTTATATTTTTAAAGAATTAATTTAAAATTTAATGTTGTTTAAAATTACACAAATCTTTCAACTATCAAAATTAAGTCTTACCAAGATTTTGGAGTTAGAAATTTAACCATTAACTATTTATCTGGTATTTGAAATTTTAAAAATGTTTAAGATGATCCCAATAATTTGAAACAATAAAGTGATAATTTAAGCCTTTTGCTACGAATAATGTATTTAATGAAAAAATATTATAAGATAGTCCTCGTCATAGTCGAAATTTTTTTCATTAAATACATTATTAGCAGCAAAAGGCTTAAATTATCACAACCATTCGTGAGTATCAAAAAACATCGATATATTACTGATTTAGTCTTCAAGCTTTCTTTTTAATAAATTCAATGGAAAAAATAATCAGTGATGAAATTGGAAAAAAAGTTTTTATAATAAAAAACAATTTAAATTTTAAAATTTTAATTAATTTTTTAAAAATTTAAATATTTACTTTTTATAATTAATTTTTTTAAATATTATCATAATTATTTTAAATTTAGTTAAATAATCATATATTTATAGAAAATTATGGAAAATATGGATAGTTGTATGATATGTTATGATGATATAGAATTAGAAGATTGTGTGAAATTTATTATATGTGGTCATTCAATCTGTCGCAAATGTAATTCACAATTGATATTTAATTATAATGAGGACAATATCCTATGTCCATTGGACAGACGGGAAGTCAACCAATTATCCATTCACAATTGTAATGGCGTCCTTACGATGGTGTCAGTTAATGAGTTAAGGGACGAATTAGAGGAAACTCGTCAACATCTCATGAAATATATATTTGAAACTCTTCCAATTACGAAGAAAACAATCTCCAGTTACAAACGCAACCTAGAATTGCACGAAACTCATTATAATAATTTGAACCAAATTATCCATAATTCAGCTGCAAATAATGATAAAACCAAACCAATTTCCACAATGATAAAAGAGGAAGAGAAAAGATTTGCCGAAGAAATCAAATCATTGACAACAGAGGTTATTCCTGAATATAAGAATGCCCCTAAAATTTATTAATATGTTGACCATAATTTTGTAATGCTCCGTAGCGAAGGTTTTAATATAAACTCATCAATTCTTATGAAGCAATATTTCGATGCCATCAGGGAATTTAATGAAGTTTACATTTTCTATCATGTTATTGATGAAAATTCCTCCAAAGCTTCATTCGACCTGCTATCGAAATTATTTCATATTTCAAATTTTGCATTTCCTCGTATACATTTCAATAGTCCATAACTCTCCAACGGTTTGCAGCGATGTCTTTATCGATTTTGACAATCTCATCGAATGCCTAATTTGTAGAAAATCGACAAATGTAAACCCTTTCGGTGTGCTCGATTGTGGCAATCATGTATTGTGTATTGAATGCTTGGGGAAATGGGCGATTTTTCAGGGCCATTGTCCAATAGATGGTGACAACCAATCAAATTCATTGATAAATGTTATCAGCACTCCAACAGCCGCATTGCACAATCAATATATAAAAAGTTTTGATTTACAACAGATCAAGAGCTCTTTGTTATCGATCATTCCACATAGTAATGAGCTTTTGGAAACATCTCTAGTTGCAAATTTAAATCTCATTATAGAAGTACTAGAATGGTTACTTATAGGAAAGAGTGACGCGACTTACGAAGCTCTTCGAAAACGATTTCAAAAAGAATATCAAACACTTCCTTTGAATTATTACGAAGCTTGTTTCGAAATTATAATATTTAAATTTACATTTACTAGTTATCAAATTCTAATAATGGAGGTGGATAATAGCCTTATGTCAGAGGAAGAAATTTTCAAAACCTGTTTTGAGTTTAATAACTCGGCTGAGGAGGCGCAATTTTTGTTAACTCCTGTTTTGAAAGATTGTGAGAAAATTTCTTTCTTTTTAACAAATTTATTCAACTCTCCAAAAAATGATTGGAATTCAATTAGAAGATTAATCGGAGATTTCATAGAGTCTCAAAATGTGACTTTTGAAACCCTTCGAGGATGGGATAACTCATTATTTCTTATTATTGAGAACAAATGGAAAATTATCAATAAGTACTTTGATTTCTGCATGACAACGATTTGAAAAATGTTATAATTTGAATAAATCATTAATTTCTTTTTATTTGATTTTTATAAGTTGAAACAAAATTATTTTTTAAGTTTGTTAAAATTTTTAATCATTTCTTGTAGTTTTATATCATAATTAGTATGAGCTACTAATATCATAATTTAACTCATCTGATGTCACATCAAAAGATCAGGTCTTCGTAAGCACTAAGACAGTGAATCATCGTTAAATATTAATATTTTCAAAAATTATGTCTTTGTGCTTACAACGACCTACTTTTTGACACCTCAAAGTTAAGTGTTACTATCAGCCGTGTTTATTGAACGATGACTTATATTAAAGTCCAGTGCAAGACCTTAAAAATGAACTATATATATTATTATTATCATTATTAGTTTTATAGATATTAACGCCCGCGCGGGAGATGTTATTATTATTAATATTATTATTATTATTTTATTATATATACTCCTAGTTTATCCGACAAAATATTTTGTCCCCTTATGAGTTAAGCTCACAAGTACTGCTCACACTCAACAGGTTACAAGGGTACTAAGACAATAAAACAAATTAATACATTTATTAAACAATAAAATAATTTAAAATTAACAATGGCAATCTAAATATTGATGTACTCATATTTACTGCCATATTGTTTGAAATTTGTAACATTGAATTATTAACGGTCTTCAGATATTCTAGCGATCCTTTGATCGTTTGAATTTCGAATATTATTAATTCAATCTTTCTTAACAAATGATCATGTTTCATATCAATAATTTTCATATTCTTTTCATTTTCAACAATCGATTTTTTAAAATCATCTAGATGATCATGTAATTTAAGTTTTATCGATTATATATATTCAAATGAAAGGACATGGCTGTTTTCTAAATTAACCAATCTTTCGGATATTCTTTTTCCTGGATACTTTAACCAGTTTGCTCTATCAATAATCGTTAAAATATCCATCAACTTGGCAGTATTTATACAAACACATTGATTTATTTGAAGATTCCACTTTTATTTTTGTATTGTGTTATGCTAATTACCAAAAGAAATAATGTATTTATCAAGGTCAATATTTTTTAAGTTCAAGGTCAAATCAAACTGAATTCTAGACACAAATCTTGAAACATGTGACGAAATGTGGTGGTACATAACACGCACACCTAGCATTAAGTTTTTTTAAATAGAAAATATGCAACATCAAATAAACAATAGTAATTAAAAGTAAAACTAACCGAAAATAAAACATCTAAACTAAAAAATAAAACAAGACACGATGCAAGAAGTACCGCATGAAAATTGACTTAAATATAACAAAAAACACAAAAGTACAAAAATGAACTCGAATGAAGTTGAAAAACTGTATAAAATCTAAAATAAAAGAGAATTCTAGAAAAAAACCCAGAACAATCCATAAAAATGGCGAAATCTAACATGGATGTCATTCAATACAATAAAAGTTATTCAAAATAAATAATTTAGTTTTAAAAATAAAAATCCTAAAAAAGAATCCATAAAAAACGATTCTAAAATGAAAATTAAAATGAATTAAATATGAAATATTCTGGAAATGCTCAAATCCATCATGGAGGCAAAGTTAATACAAAATAATTCAAAAATAAAATTTTAAAAATGAAAACAAAAATTATGGCACAAAAGTCACCATCACAATTGTTAAAAATCAAAAATAGAATGTTCTAGAATCAAAAAGAATTCGAGTTTGTTTTACTGCATCAATGAACACACGCGCACTCGCACACAGAAAATAGGTATATATACCGCAACATTTCGATCACAAGTTAATCACTCTTTGTCAAAATTTACTTTATCATTTGTCTTATCCGGAACCAACTAAATCAGTAAGCTAGTTTATTATTATGCCATTGTTAATGCTAAATTTTTCTATGTTAATGAATCAACATTTAAATGCTTCATTCATGGTTAGCCGCTGTACTCGGGTGCCTCATCACTCGCTAGGGAAAAATTCATATCATCCAATTTGAAGTCCAAAAACGGTTTCTTCAAATCCGCAGCTGCTCTCGGATAATTAAAATTTTTATCTTTTGGTGCACCTTTTCAATCTTTATTTTTATCTTTTTCTTTTTATTCACCCTTCTAGTTTGTCCTTGTCTCCCAAATTCAAAAAATATAATAATCGCGTTGGTTCATTTCCCACAAGTGGTGATCAGTCACTCGACAGAAACTCCCCAACATTTGCGATGGGCCCTACTATATTCTTCTCATCAAGGTGATCAGGATTTCCCCATCCGGGTAAGCATCGTAGGGACGATATGCTTCTCATCCCCTTATGGTCCTGTCTCTCTATGCCAAAAATTAAAAAAAAAACAGGAAAAAAAATGGTAATCGTACTGATCTTATAGATCAGCTCACACTTGATGCGATCCCAGCCAGTCCTGTATTTAACTCACGGCTTTCGCCAATTTAATTTGTGTGTTGCTTGTCTATTTATTTAACGGCTTTTGTGTATTTCATATGTCTATGTTCAACGTATGTTTTATACCTTTCGGTTGCTATTATGGAATTAGTTTTACTAAGATTTTACTAACTCACACTCGGCTGCAATTCATTTCATCATCTTTAATTTTTCTACATCTCCCTCAGGGAAGTACACTACTACTTTTTCTCTCACGTTTGCGTTACATACATTACAATCGCTTCAGTTTCAATGCACAATCTGAGCGATAACATAGATGTCCACAAGGTACCATCATTATTTTTATCTCATTTCTTCTGCACACACAACATTTGAATTCATTATCGATCGCCTCTCTTATCGCATCTTCAACCGTTTCAATTTTTATCTTTATTTCTTGTCATTTGATGTTAAATTTGGCCTTATCTAAACGTAAATTCTGAATCTGATATACTCTTTGAGTAGTTAATTCCACATTTGGTGTAGCAATTCTCGTCATTATACACAATTCATCATCTACTGGTCTTGGTTTTAAGATCAGTCCTTCTTGGATGTTTGCCAACTGCTCTGCCTTTCAATTCAATCTTTGTAGTGATTTGTTAGTTAAATTTACGAATTTTCAAGTTTCTTTATAATGTAGCCGGTTAATTCCATCAAGTTATACTTTATTAATGCAGCATTTTATTAAGTGTTCTTATCGACCTTTAATTAGCTTACCTCTACCCATTTATTTCCTTATTCAAATTAAGTAAGTTCAATAGCTGTTTTACCCTGTTAGTTTAGGCTTCCAATCCATTAAATGATGTTCCACGCATTCTTATCCGTTCCCTCTAGTTTATTATCTTAGTCTACGTAACCCTTTTGATCCCAGCTCGTCCATAATTTTAGTCATTTCATCAAATACTCAATATACCCCTTTAATCTTTAACGTAGTTTTACATCTTCCCCCTATTTTTAATTAATTGCATCATCTATTTATTTCTATTTCGCAATTCACTGTTTTATGCTTTATCCCCTTTTTTATATACCGTTATCTTTTATCCCCCCTTTTCCCTATTTTTGAATTTTTTATTATTTTCTTATATTTACAAAGTATTAGTTGTTTATATTTACAATTTTTATTATTTTTGATTTTTATTTCATTTCTTACCCATCAACATTCTATCCCATCAACACGTAACGCTCACACATTATTCTCATACCTAGTTTCATCGATTTTCTATATTTACAGAATTTAAAACTTTTTATTCATCATGTACAACATTCGACATTCATTTTCATCATACACGCATATTCACACATCATATCTATTTATTTGGGAAAACAATCCTTCTTACTCTTGCATACAGCATTTCATTTCCTGACCATAAAAACGCTATGCATTCCCGTCTATTTACAGGTTCCTTTACCAAGAAAGTTTAAGATAATCCCGGCTGAGCCCCCAAATTTGTATGGTGGGTTACTGATGATCAAATATTTTGCTCTTTAGTGCTGTTACCAGCGTAACCCAAGATACAACATTGTTTACCGCTTGATACCCGTTGAGCGATCAACGTTGGTACTGTATCAAGAAGGTGAGTGCTCGCAAAAAGTGAGCGCACTACTTGCACTGTGATTGTCGAACACTCCTATGGGTTCACGGACTGCCGATAGAAGGCTTGTGTCCGATTTGGCCTGGTCCCTTCACCAGATTGTCTTCCCAATACCATACCCTATTCATCCCCCTTATCTCCCACATACATCATTTTTCCAATTCATGCACACACGCACATGTTTCATGGCAACTCTCTAGTGAAAGTTAATAATTATTTATTAAAATACCACACATTATTCAGGTTTATGTTGGGTTAATTTCCCGTTCAATCAAAATACCAAAAATTAATACTTAATTTTAATTCAGGCAATCCAGATTAAATTAAAGTTGAGTTTAATTATCCATATTTCTTTTCCTTTTAAAAATTAAATTTTCAATTAATAATAAAAATAAAAATTTAATCCAAGGTGTTTTAATCACCTATTTATAATTAACATAATTTTGATAATTTGAAATATATTTTTTTTAAATTTATAATGGTAAATTTAATATTTTTCATTTTAAATATATATCGCTGAACAATTCAGCTCTGTCGGTGCTTGGCAAATTGTCAGAATCCCTCGTAGATTCTCAATTTGTCATCACTTAGGCGGGTTGTCCGGTTCAGCGTAATCACTTAGTTAATCCCCCATATTTAGAGATACGGATGCAAAACGGCCCGTCATAATGTCGGTCTGTACCAGGATTGAGGTTCATTTCTGCCCGGATTTGTAACTCATACCCTTGAATTACAAAGTCCCTCTCCTTGAACCGGTTAGTTGGTATTTTATGACTATTTCAGGAATTCAACATTTTTATCGGGAAATTTAAATGGATCGTATAATTTCTCAACATTGTGAACTGATTTTGTGTAACGGATTTCGGTAATATTTTAGTAATATTTTAGTAATAATTTTTACTCTTATGTAGATGATTTTGGTAATATTTTAGCGTTTTGAATGAACAATTTTTTTTGTCGTATTTTGACACTAAATGATGCTAAAATAAAACGATAGAATGCTTATGATAAAATGCTTCTGGTAAGTATATTTGATTTTATCTTTCGCAATTTTTTGCTTGTATTTAATAAATGTAATAAATTTAAATGTAGTTTGGCTCTTTGTATTAGTAAATTACCCAATTAATTAATAATAGAGTATACCTTAGCTGATTAGTAGTATTAACACGATCCCGATTAATATATAACTTGGGGGGGGGGGGGGGTAATTTATGAAAATTATAAATTTTGATGTTTGAAATTTAATCTATCTGTATATATTCTATATTGATATTTAATACTATTATCTTAAATATTATTCAACCTGGGGGGGAGTAATTACGAACATTTGTAATAAAAAAAAATTCTTAAGGGATTAAATAACTGCATGTATATAACCTAAGTTAGTAATTTTAATATTAGTACTGTTCGTAGTATAACTTGGGGGGCGTATTTAGAATAATTTTAAATTATATTTTGTGAATTTGATATTGGTATATACACACATATACATATAAATATATACACACACACATATACCTATATATGTATATAATTTAAATTATTAATATTGATGTCGTTTGCGACCATTATATTATCTGGGGGGGGGGGTGTTACTAAGAATAGATTTTAGTGGTTTCCGATAATTTTATTGGAAGATAGGGCCATTGAAGCTAAATTTAGAGATAGGGGAATCCCAAAATCAATAATTTGGTTTATAATTTTATTTTCATGAAATAAAGATAATTATTTTAATAATATAATAATAATAATAATAATGATAATAGTAATAATAATAATAAGAGTGGCAATGTTAATGGTAATAATACTAATAATACTAATAATAATAATAATAATAATAATAATAATAATAATAATAATAATAATAATAATAATAATAATAATAATAATAATGTTAATAATAATAATAAATGTAAGTTTATATTTTTACAAGATTACCACATATGGGGGGAATCATTTACGAAAAATTATGGAATTATTTTTTTTGGTTTGAAATATAATTTAACTCTATACGAAGATGATATAATTCAGTATACCTAAGGAATAGTTAATGGCTACATGATTTGAGGGGGTCGGTTAAATAAAAAATACAAGTTATATTTTTAAAGGTAATATAAGTTGACTATATCTGCAAACAAATTAAATTAGTACTTTTGGGTTATCATTAAGGACTATATGATCTGAGGGGGGGGGGGTCATTTATGAAAATTTATAATTTATTTTTTTAAATATAATGTAAGTTAAATATAAATTAAGATAAGCTAATTTATTATACTTAGGTAATGGATAAAGACTGTATAATTTTGAGGGGGGTCATTCATAAAAATTTACAATTTAGAATTTTAAATATAATATAAGTTAAATATGTATTAACATAAACTAATTTAGTATATTTAGGTGGTAGTTGATGACTATATGGTTTATGGGGGGGTCTTTAATGAAAAATTTTCAACTATGATTTTAAAAGTAATATAAGTTAAGTATATATATAAAATAGTCTAAGTTAATGCTCTAAGGGAGTGGTTAATGGTTATATGATTTAAAAGAAAGTTATTTATGGAAAAATTATAAATTATAGTTTTATAAATTTGGTATCTGTACATATATATGTTAATTTATATTGTTTTCGACTATTCGGTAACTTGGGGGGTAGTTAGGGAAAGTTTAATAATTTATAATTTTATGGATTTATTTTCAATTTATAAGTAAGTTAAATCAGCACTCTTGACATAAATTTGAGCTACCATACTACTTGAGGGAGGCATCTGTGAAAAAAGGTAAATCATACTTTTATAAGTTCTAATATGCTTATATATGCTTTATATTATTAACATTAGCCCCTTTTGATTATGATATAACTTAGGGGGGGGGGGTACTAATGAAAGATTACAAATTATACTTTATAAGTTCAAAATGTGCAATTATAGTTTGGAATATTTCTTTGAACATGTGTTTTGGCTATTATACAACCTGAGTGGGTATTTAGGGAAAATTTTATAAATTATAGTTTTATGAGTTTATTATACATGTATGTATTTTAGATTAATATTTTTAACATTGGTTTTGACTATTATACAATTTGAGGAATAAATAAAAATAAAAATTTTCTTAGAAAATTAAAATACATACTTAAGAGAATCTAGTATATATATATAACTTATATTAATAATCCTAAGGTTTTTCTTATTGCTACACCTCTTAGGGGTGGGACAGTTGTACTTGAAAGTCTATATTTTCCTTGGTTTTGATTTATGCTTTATGTTGAAATAATATTTATGCTTGCAAGTTATCCATGTAGCCTTGTTTTGGTTATGATGGAGAACAGTTTTAACGTAGATCTATTTTGTGGATCCCTATATCATATCTAGAGAAATTTATGCCTGTAAAATATCATTTCAACAACTTTTGAGTCGAATGAAAAGCACTTTTAGTGGAAAATTGTTTTTTTTATGAATCTATATATTGTAATTACATAACATTTGTGTCGACAATTTACTTTTTATAGCTATTCAACTTAGTGTAGAATAATGTGAAGATGTTGCCCGAACTTATAAGTTATAGATATAATATTAGTAGTTTATAGATAAAGAGACTTTGTCAATATGTCTACGGGAATTTGCGCATACCAAGACCATTACGATAGAGAAATTTAGTTTTCATCAAAATAGGTTATTTTGTGGGCATCTATAGATATTAGTTCGCTTACCAGTGCGATTGAGATTATATCATCTTAGGTCCTACTCATCGCATGAACTTTAGGTTGCAGTATTCTTACAGGGAATAGTTCAGAATTTTTAAGTCTTTAATTGCCTTAAAAATTTTTGCGCAGGGATCTCCATGTTATTTTGAGTTAATTAGTTTCTTAGGTTCACCTCGACTTTATCGTTTAAGAGGGATTCGTTTAGAAATAACCAGCTACACTAACATGTTCTATTGTGTGAAATTTGAGTCAGGGGATATTCCCCGTTTATCAGTTCCTAATGTTGTGTGCAAAATAGTATAATTTAAGTGTTATTTTAGATATGTAAGTTAACGAAAAGGTCAATTTAATTAAAATTTACCTACTTTCCCGACTACACTGAGTACGGTACGATAGGCCCTATTGTGTTATTTACCCGCGATTAGTATCCCAAAAATTGTTTCGTCCGCATAGTCCCTACGACTATGCCAACTACCAAGAAGGATTTATACGCCCTACTCATGGTTAAACACCAATAGTTCGTGGCGACCTCTGGTTAAGATTATGATTTTAGTGCATGTAGGGTCGAGGACCCGAAATCATTATGAACTGTGCATTCATAAATGATAAAGTGCATAGGTGCAGGGTTGGCTGGGATCTCGCTTCAAAATCATTGATAACCGACGATCTCATTCAAATCTACACCTCTATAATTAAATAGAAATAATGAAAACAAGGTTTCAATAATAATAATTTATAATTCACAATGAAATCGTCCTTACTTACAATCTCAGAAAAATCAAAATCAAAAATTTGGCATAAGAGTAAGCATTAGCATTTGCATTTTTTTCCTTTTTTTTTGCTTAAAAAGTGACAAAATGTGTTAGTTTATATAGCCTCTGTTTGACGTGTAAGTATACATGCGTGCATTGATGCAGTAAAACAAATTCAGATTATTTTAATTCTCGAACATTCGATTTTTAATTTTTATCGATTTTTCAGTAAGAATTTTTGTTTTTATTTTTGAAATTTTATTTTCGAATTATTTTTTATTAAATTTGCCTCCATGATGGATTTCAGCATTTCCAGAACATTCCATGCTAAATTTAATCTATTTCTTATTTTTAAATTGTTTTTTATGATTTCTTTTCTAAAATATTTATTTTTTAAACTAAAATATTTATTTTTTATAAATTTTATTGGGTCGTTTGGCCGTCATGATGGATTTCGCCATTTTTATGAATTGTTCTGGATTTTTATTCAAAATATCGATATAATTTTCTTTACGTAAGATTTTATGAAGATTTTCTTTAATTTTCTTTTTTAATTTTTAATAATCGCCTTTATTTGAATTTGTTTTTTGTTGTTTTATGTCTTTCGGTTATATTTGAGTAAGTTTTCGTGTAATACTTCTTGCTCGTGTTTTATTTTATTTTTAATTCAGATGTTTTATTTTTGGGTATATTATCTCTCTATTATCATTGTTTACTTGGTGTTTTATATATTTTTATTTAAGTAAACTTAATGCTGGGTATGCGTGTTGTGTACTGACACATTTCGTTCCTTTCCCAACTTTGGGTCTAGAAATCAGTTCTAGCCCAACAATATCATAAAAATTAACCCAAGTTACATTTGAAAGTTTAGTATCACCAAAATCGCCTTCCGAATACATACCTTTTAATATATAGCACCTATACACCCTCATCTATTTTTAGTAACAGTAACTAAGTATGTGGTATAGAAATATTGGGTGTTAGCGAGCGGCAATAATTAAGTGCAAAATTATGAAATTTTATTAAAATACATGTAAATTTCTTTTAGATTCATGTAAAATCTGTTTTTGGGTTGAAAGTGAGTGTGTGCCTGTACCGAAAATTGTCAATAAGGAGCATTAATTAAGGGAAAGTTTTACACACACATTCTATATCACATTCGACATGTTATTCATGCAAATGTATTGCACCTACCTAATTTACCACGGGTGCAAATGCTTAATATTAACATAAAATAAATTAGATAACTAAAATTGAACATTTATTAACATTTACAATCCTCATCTCCACATTTCATAACAATATGATCTATACCAGGAGTGGTCAACCGGCGGCCCGCATGCTTTAATATTTTGAAAATATAATAAATGCAACACAAAGAATATATAGTTAATAATTACAATACAAACTATAAAAATTTTTATCAAAAAAACGAAACCTAACCAATAAATTAAAAAGGTAAATTGCATAATTTAATAACTGTGTTACTTTTGTTGATCGTCAATTTACGGTGCATATATCATATTGCTTCCAGATAATTAATAATCGTGCAAACTTTGTTTATTTCATATACAGTGTATTTTAAAATTTAAAACATTTCGAATTAATAGTTAACAAGCGTGGTAAAATATTAAATATAGAATAATTAAATTAAAATTTAATTTAATTAATTAGACCCCACTACGGGCTATTACTGCGCTTCTCCTGTTCCTTAGTTGGAATTAGCACAGAAGCATTAGTTAAAAATTTACGCCTTTCAAACCGGCGGCCCGCCGCATTATTCAAAAATATTGTAATGGCCCTTTTACCAAAAAGGTTGGCCACCCCTGATCTATACAATCCTGAAAATTGTCATATACACGTGGATTGTTATCATCGCGCTTCATTATATTTTCAGTTATATAATCGATATAATTAATAAATTGCTCTTTATGTTCATCATTTTCTTGAGTGTTTTCTTCATCAGTTTCATCAAATCCCGAATCTCCACTCTATGCTATATTTAATATGTTTGAAACACTCAACATGTCATCGAATTTTACACCAGTTATTTGTGATAGATTTTCCAACAAAAAGTTAATTAAAAAAAAGAAATTAATTAATCATATTAACCTTTTTCTACAGTCATTATTAACAATTTAAAACTATCGTGTAAGTTTGTTTATACATTCCCTTTGTTAATGTTTGTATGTGTTTTACATTAATGTTCCAATTTCATCGTTAATAAAGTGAACAAATATGATTAAATTCATTTATTAAATACATCAACATTTATTAAAATATTTGTGAACGTCCAGCAGATATAATTTTTCAAATTAGACAATACACATCATTAGTATCAACTTTATATCCTTGGATTGCAATTGTTATATACCAATTTTCGTTTTCTTTGAAGCTGATTTTGTTAAAGGCATAATAATATCTTGCATATCGATTGTTGAAAATGCATGTTGATTACATGTTAGATTTGAATTCAACAGTTTGAAACCCTAATCAATAGATTAAATATCTATCATTGAAAGTGTCCCGTTTAAGAATTGGGATTGAGTCGAAGTAAGTTAATAGTATTGAATTAGGAGTTTACGTTTGAATATTTTTTCTCAGTCAATATAAATTTAAATAATGTGGAACTATTCCTAGATGTCACCTATAACGCTACTTCAGATTCTTCACGTGCGATCGACGCCAAACATCCTTCGTCTCCTTAATTTTTTCGTCTCTTAGGATCATCCACTATGACCAAAACTAATTTTGCATCTCCAACATAATAAAATTAATTATTATATATCTTTAAAATAATGTCCCTATAACAGGAAAGTACCACGAAAATAACCAATAGATATTTCATATTTTGGACAAGACGTCGTTCGTGTATAAAATATATGCCCCCTTCTCTAATAAAAATGACGAAATACCGAATTTCCTCCGTCACGACTAAAATGACAGTTGATTTATCCATGTCCCAATATCATCAGTGAAACTATATCAACTGAGTAACATTAAAACAACCGAAATGAAAATAATAACACGTTTAGATTAAATTCTAATCGATAAAAAACACAGAACAACCGCGATTCATCACTGAAAAGGGAAATTAATTATAAAATAAAGATAAAAATTTCCGAAATAACAATAAAAAGTAATACCAAACATTTATATTATTCATTATCTGATTTAATGCCATTTTTAGGTTCATTCATTCGAGCGTAAAAATCATAATTGATTTCAGAATCGCTTTCCTCAGAACTGTCTTCGTCTGATTGCGGCTCAACCAATGGAAATCGTAAGATTGCTGCAATTCCCGACAGGGCATCCAACTCTAAACCAATAAAAATCCAAGTATAGCAGTTGCGGAATCAAATTTCTAATTTACGTTCTCCGGAAACATGGGAACTGGAAAATATTTTCACTGTACCCTGATTTTCCTTCACTGAATCGACTATATTGACATATTTCCTCCGTTCTAAGTGATTTTTTGATCGGAATAAGGAATCACTTATCAACAAGGTTTCGATGGCATTGGATTCTTGAGCAAACTTTACGTGTTTGATTCTATAGATCAATGACATCAAGCTTTTACAACAATCAAATTGATCAAACAAAATTCAATTTTAAAATTAAAAGCCCCATGCTACTGATTTACTGTAAGCCACATCCGCTTCATTGTTGAAATTAATAATTTAGAAATTGAATATATTGATTAATTGAAAACAAATCCATAATATTATAATTAATGTAATTAACCCTTTGAGCTCCGAATTTTTTTTCAAACAAATTAAAAAATTTGAAAAATCCTTTTTTATGATAACATGATTTATTGATGGCTATTTATATCAAATTTTTTCTAGAACTTCCTAAAATTTTCTAGTAAAGTTCTAAAAGCTAAATTTTGTATTTTTCATCTTGAAAAGATGAAATACCGTGAACCTTGGCAAATTTGGTTAAGAGATTGCTAAATTACTCAAATTTATAAGAAAAAAACTCAAAATTTTTCAAAAGTAGGTTTTACTTTGATTTTCTATGAAGTTTTTTTACCCATATATAATCGATAGTTGTTTTATTAAACCAGCGGTCGGGAACCTTTTCTAAGTAAAGAGTCAAATCAACAAAAAATTTCAAAAAAATGAAATTTAAGAGCCGCAGTCACAGACATATTCGAGCTAAAAACTTGTGTAGCATTAAAAAATTTGTATATTACGAAATGACTTATCTTATTTAATGGCAGGATTTTCCCTTCTTTATAATAAATAAAACAAAATACATATTTTTAATTTTTCAGTATTTATTAAAGTTTATGATAATATAATATTAAATTATGAAAATTATGATACAGACTTATTAATTATTATAGACAAAAATATTAATTATTATAGACAAAAATATTAACATTTATAAACAAATATATTAATATTTATAAACAAAAATTTAATGTTCATAGACACATCATTAAAAATTAACGACCAAAATATTCTTTATAAATAAAATCTTAATTGCCATGGGCGTTCAATTGTTATATTTCTAAAATGTTACTTATATCTATGCCGCTGACTTAAATATATTATATATAAGCCTCTTTACAAAAACTGTTTCGAATAATATAGAAAAGTACTACAACTAGCAGTAGCCATTTAATTGATTGATTCATTCATTAAAAAGCCGTTCCACTAAAAGCCCTATTCATATAGGATCGCATATTCATATAAAATGCACTAAAATCAAGATCATTATTCATTTCATCGATAACTGCTTCAACATAAAACTTCAAAGTATTTGCGTTGGTTGCTCGTGGTCTCTTTTCGTAAAACATATTCTTCATAACGCTAAATATTTCCTCAATCGGATTGAGCTCTGGACTGTAAGGTGAAATGTAGTCAAATGACACACCATTTTGTCGAAAAAAAGTCGAAACGAGCTCGGTTTTATGAAACCTTACATTATCCATTAATAACACGTGATTTGATTTAATAACACCCAGTGCAATACATTCCCGCAAAAAATCAACCATCAGTGAAGAATTATAAGCACCTTGTATTATTTTTTTTATGTAAAATCGCATTTCTCGAAATTAGCGCTATAATTGAGGTGTTTTTCCCTCTTGCTGTTGGAACGACTATTCTTGCCGGCGTGTTCTTCGGACTGTAGCCATAATTTCTTGTATAATGGAGATTCAACCCGGTTTCATCAAGAAACAACAAATCTTCATCATTTTTGAGCCTATACCGAATTGCATAATTTTTGCGTGTGTTGATAACTTGACTGAAATTTTTTCGATCTACAATCTTTACTAGTCGCTTTTTAGTTAATTCCAGCTTCTTTAGATGATTTGAAATCGTAGGTTGACTTAGACGAATGCCTTGTATTTCAAGGCAGTGTGACATCCCGCGTTGGGTCAAACTGGGATCATTTGCAACAATTTCGGCCAGTGTCACTTGTTGGGTTGTCAATTCTGCTCTTTGGCGACCCGGTGGTTTTATGAGTGTGCCCAGGTCCGCTTCACTACCGGTATATGAAGATAGTCTTTCAATCCACCTGTAAACAGTTTTAGATGAAAGATTTAAATCTTCCGTTATGTTCTTGGCTGTTCTACCCCGTAAAAGCATGTTATGCATATTTCTCAGTGTTTCTACCGTTACTGTTGTTCTTCTTTTAGGACCATCCTGGGTTGTTTCAGAGTTTTCAATGTTTGTGCGTAGAAATGTCATGTGATGGGTTTTTTTAATTGAAAATAGTAATAATACACCCCAATCAATAATAATTGACATTAATTATATTTATCTATATTTTAACTGAATTCATAATGTATTACACATTAAATGAATGTTTTTAGTCTATAGTTGTTTTTTTGTCGATGCGTGTTATTATTTTTGTCTATGGTTATTAATATTTTTGTCTATAAATAATAATATTTTTGTCTATAAATATTAATATTTTTGTCTATAATAATTAATATTTTTGTCTATAATAATTAATAAGTCTGTA
>CAUHTR010000817.1:0-27809 GCA_959609185.1 Schmidtea polychroa | reverse complement strand
TACAGACTTATTAATTATTATAGACAAAAATATTAATTATTATAGACAAAAATATTAATATTTATAGACAAAAATATTATTATTTATAGACAAAAATATTAATAACCATAGACAAAAATAATAACACGCATCGACAAAAAAACAACTATAGACTAAAAACATTCATTTAATGTGTAATACATTATGAATTCAGTTAAAATATAGATAAATATAATTAATGTCAATTATTATTGATTGGGGTGTATTATTACTATTTTCAATTAAAAAAACCCATCACATGACATTTCTACGCACAAACATTGAAAACTCTGAAACAACCCAGGATGGTCCTAAAAGAAGAACAACAGTAACGGTAGAAACACTGAGAAATATGCATAACATGCTTTTACGGGGTAGAACAGCCAAGAACATAACGGAAGATTTAAATCTTTCATCTAAAACTGTTTACAGGTGGATTGAAAGACTATCTTCATATACCGGTAGTGAAGCGGACCTGGGCACACTCATAAAACCACCGGGTCGCCAAAGAGCAGAATTGACAACCCAACAAGTGACACTGGCCGAAATTGTTGCAAATGATCCCAGTTTGACCCAACGCGGGATGTCACACTGCCTTGAAATACAAGGCATTCGTCTAAGTCAACCTACGATTTCAAATCATCTAAAGAAGCTGGAATTAACTAAAAAGCGACTAGTAAAGATTGTAGATCGAAAAAATTTCAGTCAAGTTATCAACACACGCAAAAATTATGCAATTCGGTATAGGCTCAAAAATGATGAAGATTTGTTGTTTCTTGATGAAACCGGGTTGAATCTCCATTATACAAGAAATTATGGCTACAGTCCGAAGAACACGCCGGCAAGAATAGTCGTTCCAACAGCAAGAGGGAAAAACACCTCAATTATAGCGCTAATTTCGAGAAATGCGATTTTACATAAAAAAAATAATACAAGGTGCTTATAATTCTTCACTGATGGTTGATTTTTTGCGGGAATGTATTGCACTGGGTGTTATTAAATCAAATCACGTGTTATTAATGGATAATGTAAGGTTTCATAAAACCGAGCTCGTTTCGACTTTTTTTCGACAAAATGGTGTGTCATTTGACTACATTTCACCTTACAGTCCAGAGCTCAATCCGATTGAGGAAATATTTAGCGTTATGAAGAATATGTTTTACGAAAAGAGACCACGAGCAACCAACGCAAATACTTTGAAGTTTTATGTTGAAGCAGTTATCGATGAAATGAATAATGATCTTGATTTTAGTGCATTTTATATGAATATGCGATCCTATATGAATAGGGCTTTTAGTGGAACGGCTTTTTAATGAATGAATCAATCAATTAAATGGCTACTGCTAGTTGTAGTACTTTTCTATATTATTCGAAACAGTTTTTGTAAAGAGGCTTATATATAATATATTTAAGTCAGCGGCATAGATATAAGTAACATTTTAGAAATATAACAATTGAACGCCCATGGCAATTAAGATTTTATTTATAAAGAATATTTTGGTCGTTAATTTTTAATGATGTGTCTATGAACATTAAATTTTTGTTTATAAATATTAATATATTTGTTTATAAATGTTAATATTTTTGTCTATAATAATTAATATTTTTGTCTATAATAATTAATAAGTCTGTAATATAATATAGAAGTTATGAATCAAATAATATTAAACATTTATTAGTGGGACTTTTGAACTTGTATCATTCCAGCCAACTTTTTTAAATTTGGCACATATTTGGTGGTTTTTAATTGTAACAAAGCTTTTAAACTTTCATCTGTCAGCCTGCTCCGGTACTTATTTTTAATGTAGTTCATGGAAGAGAAAAATTATTCACAATTGTACGTAGAACCAAAGAGTGTCAAAAGACCAAGTGCAAGGCTCTTGGTGTTTGAATAATTATTCGGAAATGTATTCCAACATCTGAATATTATGTCCAGCAGCGTGTCCTCCATAGTTGCTTGATCAATTTGCTTGCTCAATTTGTGTTACCATATGTTGAAGTTTTTCTACCCATATACTTTTATTTTGAATTTCCAAAAGCTCAAGCTGAAGTTCTGCAATAGATATACCAGGGAAAGCTTTTATTTCTATTAATTTTAAATTGCACTGCAATGGCTGCAAAATAAATTTCAATGTTTCCCGATACTTCTTGAAATCCTGAAATCTGCTTGCAAATGAATTCGAAATTGTTGTGATTATATCAGCGAATATTTTACAATCTGTTTTCTCTTCGGTTAAATTTAATCTGTAATTTCTTAAACTATCAAAATATAAAAAACTGATCGTTAGATCGTTAGGTACAATGTCAAATGATACATTCTGATCTAAAAAGAAATGATGAAAACAAAGATCAATTATGATCAATGACGGAGAAAATTTATGGCAACTCAGATATTTCCAATAAGCGAGTAAAGAGGGATAAAACTATTAATATTTTGATATCCGAAATTAAAAAAGAATGTATTTTAAATAATCACGGAAAATTATGTCAGCCATAAATCGAAGTTGAAAAATAAGTGGAAATTAAATTGACTACGAGAGAAAACTGAATGTGAAGTAAATGGATGAAGTAAAACTTATAAATGGTGACCATGTTAAAAATATATTATACCAAAACAGCGGGAAAAGAAATTGAAAGTAGAAGTGCTGTGGAAAAGAGCACAAAACTTATTCAATTTTAATATTCGAAAATATGACTGAAGAAACAATTGGAATATGATTAAAGGTATAGATGGATGTATCCGACTGAACAATTTATGAATTAGTATCTTTGATTTGTTACTGCCTGATGAAGCTGTAGCTTTATGGCACGATTTCAAAACAGAAACAGTTACAAAGGAGAAAGCAAAATCTAAGTTTAAAAGAAATCAATTACCAATATGATAATTGAACTGACCGAAATCAATCGAAAAGGTGATGAAACATTTGTTTCATTCGTAATCAGGGTAAGAAATATTTTTGAAAGTATTCTTAATTCAGGAATTAGAGAGTGGTGAAATTGTAAAGGATATTAATTTCACGAGCTAGAAGTGCTGTAATTAAAGAAAAAATTATTTCTAAGACAGATGAAATTAGGTATTCGAAATTTTGCGAAATTATTCGAAAGTCAGACATCTTCTGTAGTAACAATCTTCTTTAGAAACATTTGTTGATGTTGTTTATAAGAAAAGCTTTTCAGATACTTTGAAACGAATTAGTTGAAATGATGGGCGTCAAATTCAGATTTTAATTGGTCAAGCGTCCAAGTAGCATGATGTGAATATGGAAAATTTTGGAAATATTGTTGTCGAATCAATCGTATCAAGTAAAAATTAGAAATAAAGTAAATTATAATCATGAGAATACTTCAGCTGTTTCTAATAGGAGATTGACAATGAAGATCAAGGATTTCGGCAATTATTTTCAATGAAACACGAAGCAAGAAAATTATACAATAAATGTCACGGATTGCCTGAACCAAATGAAGAAATTTATATAACCATTTACGTTTCAAATGCATATTGAAAATAAATAATTTTTCCATTAAAATAAACCTAAATAATTAGAGAATAATTTAAAATGTTAAATTTCCAGAATTTGATAATAAACGGAAATTACTGATTTTTCTCTGTATGTAAATACTGCCCACAAACATTATAAAATTGATTTATTGAAATTTTTAAGCAAATTAAAAAATTGTTTTGTTACACAAACTCACTGAGATACATGTTCTATAATATAAGGAAAAAATTAATAACCTTATATTATAGAAACACACAAGCTCAGTTTGATGTTATTCTTTATAAGTTTTACACTATAAAAATTGAAAATGTAAGAAAAATTAAATAATGCACATAAACACAACACAAAGTAAAGTAGAAATATCGAAAGTTTCTATGTATGTGCTAAATGAGATATCATCCTAAAGTTTATTTTATATTTCAGACATTTCTGTCTAAAACCCTTCCATTTCGTAAAGGTGAAAAGATGATATTGTAAGATTTATTTATAAGTTATAATCAATTTATAATTGATTGTATTTAATTGAGCATTAATAATATATTGAATGAGCATTAATATAATAAATATTTAGCATTAATTTAATAACATTATAGAAATTATTTTTGAGCATTAATTTATTTAAAGAACTACATTAATTTAAATGATAAAATACATTAATCAATTTAAGAAAAAATATTAGACAAAAAAAGACCGTTATTTAATATTATTTTGAAATTTAAAAATCACAGATGATTATTTATTAGTAAAGCTGTTTTAGCTTTCGAATTGTGTAGCTAGGAAGTTCTCGAAAGTTTTAAATCGACCATTTCCATAACGTTTTATATCTTTAACTGAGATTTTAACAGCTTCGCCTCATGGTACGTAATATTTTGTAGTCTCTATATCAGTATCTGGTATTGAAATCACTTCATTTGACTTTTCCCAATTTTATCTATCAGTTCATTGTGAAAGTTGAATAGTTGTTTCTTCCTTGTAACATTTCGAATTTATATCTCTTGGATCGCGATCTTTTGACCACTTTCCAAACATCTTTTAACTTGATAGCAAATGTAGTATACTCTCTTGTCTTCACCTGCAATATTTGTCATTGAAATGCTCCAGATTTCATCACTTTATTTTTTAGTATTAGAAGTTATTTTGTCTTGGGTGTTGTCTATCTCTTCTTCTGTATCGCTTGAATAGTGTGCTACGCGTTGTGATTGAGCCATTTAAAACTTTGAATTTTTTATGCTCATTCAATTTAATTAATGCTAAATTTCTTTAATTCTCATTTTAAAATAATTAATGCTCATTTAAATATAAGCCATTTATAATTTCCACGGAGTATAAGTAATTATTGAGCCTTCTACGATGCCTAAAACCCGAATAAGAAAGCATAAATTGTTTATCCAGTGCAGATTTGATGTTCTCAAAGAAAGGCAAACTGAAAAAGAATTTTAAAAACTACTTTGTCTATATTAGTAAGTTTTACCTGAAATATGTAAAAAAAATAGACATGTTTTTTAAATAAATAGATCTAACTCATAATAAAGTGAAATATCTCCAGAAATAACAAAATAATTTTATGAAAATGTAGAAAAATTAATATAGAAATCGCTGAATTCGCTTATCTGTAAAGAAAAATTATTAATCAAGTAGATTTTATTATCAATTTATATTATAAAATTTTGTGGAGTTATGAATAATGTTTTATCAAATATAATAATTAGTATTTTATTTAAATAAATACTGCTTAATTCATAATTATTGTATAGTTTACCGTAATAATGTTTTATTAATTTAATAATCAATTCAATAATTTAAAAATCAATTTAAGTAATAATTTCTTAGTCATAAAATTCAAAATAAATATTCATTCGGCTGACTATTATGTTTGATTTTAAATGTATTAAAATAAAAAACTGGAAAAATACAATGATAATTTATTCATTTTTTTCTGCCGATTTATTAGTAAGGTGGGCCTCGGTCAACGAAAGATTATAGATTTTCTTTTATAATCGTTTGAGTTGTGAATTAGTTTTCTTAGAGATACCTTTATAATATTTAGTTGTTAATATAGGGTGGTCAAAAGGGCTTTAGAAAAATGGATGGGATTAAAAATTTAAAATGTTCACCCGTAAAAGGCTCGACTTGGATCGTTTTTCAAACTCTTGTAGAAATCGTCAAGAATTCTAATGTCACCAGTAGCTTTCGTATTGGCAGCTTTACTTTGTACAATTGGGTCGGATAACACTTCTCTCAGTGAATGTTTATGGCCGGTACTTGAATGCACTAACAGGAATTTGCTTCTATTATCCTGGAAAATTTTTTTCTCCTGTACAACAGCGAGTTTTTTGATATGATCAAACAATTTCTCTTTCAAAAATCCAGGACTTGCCAAAATAATGCACTTTACCACTGATGAAAAAATCATATTTAAATAATATAAAAAAATTATTAAAATAATATTATGATTGATAAAATATTAAAATAATGATAATAAGAAAATTTTAAAAATAACAAAAATTAAATTAATATTTTGATTATTTAAATATTAAAAATAATATGTAACCCTCTAAATTTAATGAAATTTATTAATAATTATATCATTAAAGTGAAAAATAAAACTAATAATAATTAGTAAAAATAATATTTTTTAATTAATATTAATTATTTAAAAAATAAAATTAAAAATAATTTTAAACAGATTATAATTAGCATAAAATTGATAGGTGAAAACTCCCCCTCCCGTATAACGAAAAATTCGTTATACGGGAGGAGCAAAAAAAATTAAATTAAACATTAAAGCAAATTTATTTATTAATTTCATCATTAAATAGATTTTCCAACTCGGAGACTTTCATGGATAAAGCAGGCACAAGAGAATATAATTTTTCTTTAATATCAACTATTTTCTTTGTAATAATATTATAAATATAAAAACAATAAATAATATAAATGTAAATTGGATAAACTATTCAAAAAATATTATTAATAATAATAAGAAAAGCTTTGTTGAAAAGATCATTGAATCAGAAAGTTATCGTGCAATCGTGTGTTTTCCATGTTTCTAAATTGTAAATTGTGGATATGTTGATTGTTGTTGTTTTTAAAATAAATATTAATAAAAAGAAAACGTAATAATGATTCAGATGAAAAATAATAAATTAATAAACAGATTTTGATTTTCGGATTACTTAAAGAAAAGTTTTATAAATATTTTATCTATTTTGATTTGATCAACAACAATAAAAAGTTCATTAAAATGATATAAAATATATAAAATTTAATTATTAAAATTAAAAAAAATTAAATAAAAATCATTATGAAAAATGAAATGATTTAACTTTTCAAGTTACTGTTATTTTATTGATTATGACTTGACAAATAAAACAAAAATACATAATAATGATTCAAATGAAAAATAGAATTTAAAAATATCTTTGATAATATTTTATCGATAATAACTTGACCAATAAAACATAAAAATATGTAATAATTATTTAAATAATAAATTTAATTAAAAACATTTTTAAAAATTTCATTAAATTTTAAAAACTTATCAGTCTCATTTATAAATTTCTTTGTAAATTTCAATTTTAATTGTTTCATAAAATATAATTTGTTTAAATTTTCATATTAATAATGTCATAAATTATATTTACTGACTTAATTGAAACAAAATGGAAATTGTTTCTTATTATATTCACCCAACAATTGCTAATGTTTGCAAAGATTTCAAATTGCAATGTTTCGATCTTGAATCTCACATTTTTGATGATTTGCACGAAAATCATCAATATTTACAAACTCTTGATCCAAGAGATTGGAAAGAACAAGATCATTATGCTGTTTTACGACTCAGTAAAGTTCGTCGAGCTGCATCTCAAGAATTGATCAAACTGGCGTATCGTAAACAATTATTGAATCATCACCCTGATAAAGGAAAACAACGACTGAAAAAGTGCGTTGATGAGAATAATGATTATTTTACATGTATCACGAGAGCATTCGAACTATTGAAAGAAGAATCAACTCGTAATTCATATGATAGTTGTGATCCAGAATTCGATGACAATATCCCTACAGCTCGTGAGGCAAAATCAAACTTTTATAAAGTTTTCTTTCCCGTATTCCAAAGAAATTCCCGTTGGTCAAAAATTCAACCCGTTCCTTCTTTAGGAAATGAAAATTCTCCAATTGAAGAAGTTAACAAATTCTACGCATTTTGGGACAATTTCAGTTCATGGAGAGAATTCAGTTATGATGATGAAGAGACCTCATCAAAAGATGACAACCGAGAACAAAGGAGACACATTGAAAAAGAAAACCGAGCAGAAAGAAAACGAAAATTAATCGCAGAAACTAAAAGAATCAATAAATTAATAGATCTTGCAAAGATAAATGATCCAAGAATAATTAAATTCAATTCTGATAGAAAAGCTGCAAAAGAAGCAGAAAAGAAAGCAAAGGCAGATCAAAAATTAGCAGTGAAATTAGCAGCAGAACAAGCAATTCGAGATGAGAAGGAACGAATTGAAAGAGAAGAAGCTGAAAAGCAGAAGAAAATACAAGAAGAAATTGCAAACAACAGAAAACAGAAAGAAGCAGCTAAAAATCGACACAAAAATGAAAAGAGAAAGTTGAGAAAATTATCAGAATCTCATAATTATTATGTGGATGTCTTGTCTAAATCCAATAATTCTAATCGGTCTCCTGCCTTGATGAAATTAGAAATGGTCAATGTCATTGATACCCTTTGCTTGAAGTTATCAGTTGCTGACATTACTGCTCTTAATTTGGCCCTCGACACTGCGGCCGTAGAAGAGAAAATAGAATTGATTAAAACAAATGAACTGAAAGTGGCCGGTAAAAATACAGATATTTTAAACTCATATGTTAAATGATAATTTTGAAGCTTTGAAATAAATCTTTAAAAATATTTTCTTTCTCTTTGATTTTATCATTATACTGGGATTATATATAATAAATATTAAAAAAAGGTAAGTTGCAGACCAACATTCTTATGACAACTGTTATTGTTAAGGTCGTAAATTGTGTTGTAGATTTGGATGATGATGATGATTGTAGTGGTCTTCCATGTGTGGTTCTGCACCATATGGATTTTTTTATAAAAAATTTAATGATTTTGGACTGTGTTCAGGTCTTGTTTATCAATTCAAATGTAATGGGTGTAATACCACATACATTGGAGAAACTTCCGGTCATCTCTGTACTCGCGTGCAAGAACATTGTCGATCGAAAGGAGTGTCCAATATTAAGGATTATAATAAAGTCTGTAATAGAGAATTAGGAATGTCGGATTTCAAAATCTTATCAAAAATATTTGATAATTGTTTTGAGCGTGTGATGTGTGAAGAATTATTATTAAGAACGTTAAATCCTAAAATCAGTGTGCAGAATGCAGTGAACACGTGTGTTGAATGTTTTAATTAAGTTTTTGTACGTTAATGTATATTGAATAATAGTTATGTTAAATAATTAAAATAATATTAGTTTAAAGAATTTTAAAAATATTATTAAAAATATTAGTTTAAAGAATTTTAAAAGTAAAAAATAATTGTTTGTTGAAAATTATTTTTGAAAATAATTATTTAAAATTGTTATTTGTAATTTAAAAATTTATAGATTTAATAATTTGTTCAATATTGTATAGTTATTCAATCCTAGTGAATGTAGGTAATCTGATGATTATAGTGATGCTATCAAATATATAGTGAAAAAGATGTACGAATGGATATTTTTATTTAAAGATCGTTTATACAGTAGTTACGAAAGCCTCCTCGGAAAAATATTACCTGTGCTTACAAAATAAAGTTCGGAATATGAAAGGTGAAAACTACAAAATACTTAATATTTGAGTTTTCATATTTTAATAGAGATTTAAATTTGTCAATTTTTTTACACTTGTATTAACTATGGATCACAAGAAAGTGATGGAATAAAGTGGTGAGTAGAAGAAGAGAAATGTTTTGTCCATATAAACAAAGCAAAATATAATAGAAAAGTACGAAAAAGGGATCGGTTTGGTTGATCTAGTCAAAGAATATGGCCGTAATCCAACTACAATAGGTACGATATTAAAATAAAAAGAAGCTTTAAACGCTAAGACTCCTTATAAAAAGGTCTCTGTCATTTCGAAAAGGAGGTTCGCAGTGAATGATGAGATGGAGAGGTTGTTTTTCTCATGTGGATAAAGAAGAAATAGCTGGATACACTGTGACAGAGACCATAATTTGCGAAAAGGCAACTAACATATTTAAGTACCTCCCGAAGAAGGATGCAGACGAGGGAAATTCGGTACAAGAACCAAATCAGGAGTTCAGTGAGGACGAGTGGGCAGCTTTATTCCATAAATCGACTAATACATATTTTAGAAGTTTCCGAATTTTTAAAAAGAATCACCCAGAAAAATCGTTCATTAGTCGGCCTATCGCTCACTATCATGTTTACTTTGCATATTTTCGAAAGATTGTTAAAAGCCGACAAAAACAAATGTCCTTCGGTCAGTTCTTTACAAATCGTCATATAAAAACCACTGTTGATAGTGAACCTGAGTCGAAGAAAGCAAAAGGTTATGACAATAGCACTTAAAACAAGAGTTTAATTGTTAAAATTTTGATTCATAATTCTCTGCTCTTTATTTACATGCTTATTGTGCAGTAATCTAATCCTAGCATGTATTTATTATAGGTTTTGTTGTATTTTTATGATTTATAAAGGAATTATGTTGGAATTTTTCTGACTTGGAACCGATTAGGGCATTTACGAAATTTTCGCATCTAGAACGAACTAATTTCTTAAGTAGATGTACAAATGTATATTAGTTTTTGATTGGTATTGTATGTGTAAAATTTAAAAAAACCTTTGTCATTTTATTTTCTATTTTTTTCTATTGAATTTGATTTTATATTTAGAGAAATTTACTTGCGTTACAATTTCATTTTCTAACTGAATAAAGTTTTCTATGTCTCTATTCGGATTTTGGATTTTAATTTTCATCGTTATTAACAATTGTCTAATTTCTACTGTGAAAATTTTTACCGCTCCACAAGAAAATTCTTATTATCAGAAATAAATACATTATCCGATTTAAAATTATATCTGTAAAAAAGAAACAAAAATGGCTTTATTCTGGTTTTTGATATTTTTAAATTTGACGATCAACGAAACCAGACAATTTGCAGATTATTTAGCTGAACATTCCTTTAATGAACTTATGCCCAAGAAACATTTTCTCTAATACTGTGCCAAAACAATGATGATAATAATAAATAATAATAAGAAAATATATTAATATAAAAAAAATAAAAATAATTAATAATATAAAAAATAATTATTATTATGATTATAAAAATAATAATGATATTAATAATAAAAATTAATAATAATAAATAATAATAATATAAAAATATTAATATAAAAAATATTGATAATAAAAAATAATAATAATAATAATAATATTAATAATAATAATAAAATAATATTAATAATAATAATAATAATAATAATAATAATAATAATAATAAAATAATATTAATAATAATAATAATAATAATAATAATAATAATAATAATAATAATAATATTAATATAATAATAATAATAATAATAATAATAATAATAATAATAATAATAATAATAATAATAATAATAATAATATTAAGATTGCTTATTTAATCTCTTTTCTTTGTTGTTATCACTTTTTATGTTACATCGGAAAAATAGAAAAGTAATGAAAATAAAGTTTTCAAAAAACTAATATTATAATTACAATTATTAATAAAATAATAATTATATTAAATGACAGATATTACCTTCAAATTTTATATGTCTTTCAATTCCTTGAGCAATTTGGTCAATGAATTTTTCAATGGCTTTGTCGTGTTGCGTTGGAACGCCTTTTCGCTTTTGTGGAATATTCATCTCTATCTTCGATCGAACGAATGTTGCAGAATTCGTTATTAGACAAATATATGCTAAGCCTTCCTGCATTATCACAGCGGCTAAGTCAGCTTGATTGGCAACATCGGTACACTGTTCAACGAGATCCAATGCTATGGTATCCCATTCCGCTTTATATAGTGAATATTTATTGTTGGCAATTATACTCAAACTATGATATGCTCCCATTTTGACAAATTCGTTCTCCTCGACATTACGTCCTCTTACACAGATCTGACATCCCTGTTTGGTATCAATAATAATAATAATAATAATAATAATGGTGAAATTAAGGTGTAAATACTGCGAGACATTATAGAGATAAATCAGTAAATAAGTAAAATTTGATAAATTAATGAGTAGCAAAATAGTTAAATGAGATTTACAGATATAAAAAATACTATGATTTTTAGTTAGCTTACAGTGGAGTTAGGTCCAGTATTTCTTGTAAATTGGAGTTTTAACATTTCCGCGATACTTTAATCTAATAAATGAAATAAATATGTGCTGACATGTCACATAAGCTGCATGATTTATCAAGAGCTTTACAATGGACTATCAGGATGACACAATTATAAATGTGATGATGCCGATTCGTAATGCTTATCTAAATTTCGGATGTCAATACATACAAATGTCCATATTGTTTACTGATAAAATGAAGGGTTGGTGGGGAGGATATATAGATTTAGCATTTAACTGTTGGTCGAAATCATTCTTTATTAATATGAAGGAAAATTTTAACCAAATTGAAACTGATATTGTAATTTTAGATTACTTATAGTGCTTCATTTAGTTAACCAGCTATCAACAGGAATAATAAATAAGAATTCGGAATAAATCTAAGGAATTTCTTCAATTCAATTTACCTTTTATCGTATCTTTACCCATTATCTATTCATCTTTTGACCACTCAATCATTGTCAATAACTGTCAATCATTTAATGATACTCTATTTTTGTCAAAATAAATTACCATATCAAATAAGTGGGTCATTGGTTACCATGGAAATCATAATGTCAATTTAAGGTAAATTTTTGTCAAAACAAATTACCATCTCCTTCCCAAGGAAAATTCATATATTTTAATTGTGTTATAATGAACATAGTTTTTAATTTTTTAATACCATTGTTACGTGAAACTATAATCGAAAGCCATATCATTCTCACCAAGTCACTCAGAGCTTAAAATGTTAACATTTTCTTATATCTGTTACGTTGGCAGCCAACCTCATTGATGAAATTTGTCCTTCCCTTATCAAACAGCACGTGTTTCCTTACTGTCAAAACTTCTTGTGACATTAAATACAACTGAACCGAGGAATAATAAAACTCATATGGTAGAATAGCGAATAATGCCTTTGCAAATTTAGATTATAAATTATTCACTTCACAAGACTGTTTAAAGTGAAATGGAAATCCGTTCAGGTCACTCTGAGGTCCTGTTAATTCTGTAAACTGGACTTGATGATGGAATAAATCCATTGAAAACATTATCAAAATATGAGCTTTGAATATTCTGGCCTCAATTCTCACCATTTAATTGCGTAATTTGCACGGTTTCTGTACGACTTTTAATCTTTGGTTCCACCAGAAAAACATCTATGATAAATCAATTTCATGCTTCTAGCAAATATCCATCGACATATTTTAAATTATCTTTGTGAATCAAAAAGGCTCTCCCAAACACTTTTTATTTTATTTTATGAATAATTTTCAAAACATAAAATATTTAATATTAAAATAATCAATTTGTCAATAAAAAATTATTGGATTTCATTCATTATGATTAATTGAGCTGTAAGCAATATATGAATATAATTGAAAAATACAATTTAAAATGAAAAATATTTTATAATTAATTTTCTAGAAATAATTTTATTGGTGTCAATTTATCTGGAACACTACCAACCTTTTCTCAATTTTTTAAATTTCGTGCCGCCATTTTGTTGACGTAATTACTGAATATCTCTACCTTAAATATGTTTGAAATTTTATTTAGAAATTCAGTGGTAAAAGGGAGTCGTTTAATTATTTTATATTCGATTACCTGTTAATTGTTAATAATTAAATCATTAATAAAATTAATATTTTCAAATTTGATACAGAATTCTTATCAAATAAACATTTTATTCTGGATAGAAAAGTTCATAATTAATAAATTATTTTAAGACAATTGAATTCATTTATAAATATTTAACTTTGATTTTTTAGGAATAAAAATTAAAAACTCGAATTCACCTGTGAGTCATAATCTATATTTTCAATTTCAATTGTCAAGTTAGTTCTAATTTGTTTTGCATTCACTGAGCCTGTTGTCGATTCGTTCATTACTTTTCGAAGTGTTGAGGCTCTTAATCTATCACCTTGTTCAAATAAATTATAGGTCACCCACATATCTTCATCGTTTTCTGGAACGAGAGTTATTTTCCCGCTTTTATATTTATCAATATTTTTATGAATTAATTTCATGGAATATTTATGGTTAGATATGTACAGAATAATTAGATTAGTACAATTTGATTCGATTTCATTAATTCTACTTTTAAAAATTATTTCTTGTCATAATAATGTAATGCAATTAATAAAACAAATTACACGTGGAAAATTGTAAAAGAATTAAAAAATAAAATTTAGGTAAAATGCTAAGGATATTATAATTCTGATTCCTAGTTTTTAAAAACTTTTTTAATGAGAATTTGTTTATTTAAAAATTAAAATATGAAAGTGCTGGATTCAATTAATGTTAGACAAATAAAATGCATGATTATATCAGTTAAATCCAACTTTAAATCCATCTTTAAATTTCTCAGCAAAAATCTGTAAACCGAAAATATATATTTAATCACAGGATTTATAGATAACAAGTTTTTAATTTTTCACAAAACCGCCAACTCCAATTAGTAAAACAAAAAGATATCTAACTCTCTCTTTCTTAAGACTATTTCCACTTCTTAAACCATTCGATTCCTCTTTCTTTCGTTCCTTCTTGTGAATGTAGTTCGACTCGATGAGGTAATAGAAATCTGACGATTTTATATGGGCCATCGTATTACATACCATCCTTGTGCCTGTTCTGCGGCCCTTTACGTGCGAGTACCTCCTCCCCACCTCGAAAACACGAGTACCCTGCTTTGTCTTATCCATAGCTCTCATAGTGTCTGCGGCTTTACTAGTGTTAAATCTCGCGTCTTCGATTCTTTCGCTGCTTGATATCTCGGCTTGTTTCAGGTAAGAGTGTAGGTTAACACCGCCCACAACTTATCTCAAATGGTGATAAACCTGTAGCACTTTGTCGACTGCTATTTATAGTGAACTCTATTCCGGGTAGAAGTTCGTGCCAGTTTCTCTCTTCACATCCACCTGCCAATGTTGCTGTAATAAGATCTATTATTGTTCGTATGGCTCGTTCGGCTAAACCATTTGATTGGTGCTGGTAAGGTGAGCTGAATTCCTGCTTGATTCCAAGTTTCTGTAGTTTCTGTCTTAGGAAATTCCCTTCGAAATTTCGGCCTCTATCTGTTAAGATGCTCTTCGGTTTTCCAAATCGATAGATCCAACTATTAAGTATTGTTTTGAAAATTGTCCATTCGTCTTGCTTTGTGATTGCAGTTAAAGAAATCAGTTTGCTAAAACGGTCCACCATTACTACCATATATTTTTTATGGCGTTTATTTCCATGTAAGCCACATCTATAACAATCTGTTCTAGGAATTCAGAGCTATATCTAGGAATAAATGTTTCATTGGTTCTTGTCTGATCGATATTTCTCTTAGCGCAGATCTCGCAACATCGTAAACAGAGTTGGATTGTTTCTTGCATTTTCGGCCAATAAAATATCTTTTCCATATAATGAAATAATTTCTTAACTCCAATGTGACATAGTTCTTCATGTAGGGTTGTTGTTAACAGGCCTGAAAATGTTTCTGGGACTAACATTAAGACATTTTTGTTCTTTTCTACTGTTATTAATCCTCCATCAACTCGTATATTTTTTACGTAAAAAGGAAAACAATTCTTTTTCTCCCGTGTACATCCATTTTCCAATATCTCTCGCAGCTCTCCAAACCGAATGTTCTTTTGTTGTTGTTCCGATACTTTCCCCATAGCTTCTGTTCTTTGGATAGTATATATATATATATATATATATATATATATATATATATATATATATATTATCTTTGATTTTCCTTTCTTAGCTTCTTCATGTCTTGTTTGCGTGTTCGAGTGTTCTTCGCCTTTCCAATATTTTAGTTCCATATCATATTCCGACAGGTTAGCTAACCATGTTTGGAACTGCGGACTGATTGGCGTTTTTGTAGTGTTCATGAACACGAATACTTTGTGGTCAGTGCGAATTATGAATTTTTTTCCATATAGATATTCTCTAAAATGCAAGACATTTTCATGTACGACAAGCAGTTATTTCCTGGTTACACAGTATCCCTTTTCATGTGATGACATATGTCTCGAGCCATAAGCTATGACAGATTCTTCTCCATCTTCTGTAATTTGACTCAAAACTGCACCAATGGCTCCGAAACTAGCGTCTGTGTCTAAGATAAAAGTCCTATCTTCTCTTGGAAAATCAAGGATAGGTGCTTCGCACAACTGTCCATCGCATTCAGATGTTGCAGCGTATAATGATTGGGCAATTTTGACATAGTCCTTGATGAATCTTCTATAGTAGTTCGTTAATCAAAGAAACGATCTCAATTGTTTTGAACATTTTGGTACTTCAGCTTTCTCGATCTCTTCCACTTTTTTCCTGTTTGTCTGGATATCCTTCTCGTTAACTGTGTGACCAAGGAAACACAATTTTGTTTTATTAAATTTTTCTGGATTTATCTTCAGTCCTGCCATTTGAATTCTTCTGAATATTTCCCTTAATAGCTCATCGTGGTCTTTTTGACTTTTACCATATACCAAGATATCATCTAGATAAACTACTACTCCCTTGAATAGCATTCCTTGTGCACCGTGTGCATCAGTCTCTGGAATATCGCAGGGGCTGTTACTAAGCCAGACGGTAGTCTATTGAAGCAAAATTGTCCTTCTCTTGTACTGAATGCAGTCATTTCTTGAATTTCTGGAGCCAACTTCACTTGATAATACGCCTGACCTAAATCTATTGACGAAAATCTTTTTGCATTCGCGAGACAGTCTAGTAAAAATTTGGTGTTAGGCATCGGAAATGACTCTTTTTCTTCTATGGAATTCTATCTACGATAATCTACACACATCCTGATAGATCCATCTTTCTTCCGTACTATCACTAACAGGGCATTCCAAGGACTCTTGCAACACCGAATAACGTTTGCTTTCATTCTTCAATCCTTTTCTCCATGTGCATTGGTTGACGTCGAGGTTGTTGCATTATTGGGCTTCCTATTATCCGCATCTCATGTCGAACTAAGTTTGTAAATCCCAGATCGAATTTCGATGCCATAAAAATTCCGCCGTATTCCCTGATCATTCCTTCAATATTTTTACTATTCTCACCTGCCATCGCCACTAGTGCTTTATTTATTCTTTCTTCATCAGTGTAAATTTTGTTTATCAATGACGTTTCTATATTATTGATTTTCACAAACTTTACTCCAAACTCTTTCATTGTGTTGAGTTTTTATTTGTAAGTTGGTCCTTTCTCTGACTCCTCGTGTTCTTATTTTACCAAATCAATGAAAACTCAACACAAAATAACTTTATTTGATTTTTATCACAATTACAATTTGTCACTATTTGCACCTTTCTCTCAATTCAAATTTATTTCGTTAAGGTATAGAACCCAAGGGGCAATTACCTTTTCTTGTACGAGTCTAGCTTCTTTATAATTCACAAATTTCCTCTTTTGACTTGTCCTTGCTGGATTTTCTGTTTAGCTTTTCCTTTTTCTCTTCGACCAAATGGCGGCTTGCTCATTTCTAAGCTCTCCTTTTATACTGTGTCTAAGAGGCCAATTATCTAGCAAATTCAAATTAATTGTTTCCCCGGGCACCCTAAGTAAATTCTGAAAGGTTTGACAATTATTTTAATTTATTTACCCTGCAATTATAAGTCGAATTATTATTACCTTATCTGGTGTCTCGGGTCTCACTGCGCATCGGGTTTTCTTCAGTGCTCGGGTTTCCCATGTGCTCAGGCTTTCCATTGGCTCGGGCTTTCCATTACAGATTAATTAATTTTAATTAATTTGTTTTTCCTTATTAACTTTTTCTATGATATCCTATTACATTTTTATTATGCTTTCTAACCTCGCCTAACAATTTGGCATTCAACCATACCCGATACCCCCGTTCAATATTGATTTTTAATTTTCATTAAATTTTAATTAATTTTGTACTTATATTGATTTTACCAATTTTTGTTCTGCTTTCTGGTACCCTGTGAAATTTATTTTGTTTTTGGTCTAATCAACAATTGTATCAATGCCCCCCTATGAATTTGGGTTTGATCTCTTTTACCATTACTAGTAGCGGTGAAACTAGTCGCCTAACATAATAGATAAGGGGTGGGCAAGGCAACTAGTTTCACCACTACTTGAAATAATAATTTAATAATTTTAATAATTAAATAATTAAAAAATTAAATAATTAAATACTTTAAATAATTAAATAATTTTAATAATTAAAAAATTAAATAATTAAATAATTTTTAAAAATTTTAAAGCTTCCAAAAAAATCTTTTAAAAATATCGACTAGTCGAGAAATTATTTCTTGTATTGTTTGTAATAAAACTTTTCAAAGACCTTCAGCATATTCATCTTATTTAAAATCAAGAAGTCATCTTGAAAAAACCATTGGATTGAATGATTCAAATTCTATACTTTGTAGAAAATGTGGAAATAGATATTTATCGAGATACTTTAGATTACATGATGCTAAATGTGTTGGTGTTGTAAGGAAAAGAGAATATGAAATTAATACTTGTGAGATTTGTAAAAAAAAATTCAAAACCAAATTAGGATTTGAACAGCATCTAGAAAATGTACATCCATTTAGACAATTAGAAGAAGATGAAGAACAAGAAGAACAAGAAGAACAAGGTTATAACAATCGACATATGAATCATATTTTTGAGGATCAAGTTCACCCTCCAATTTCTGTAGATAAATATATAAATAAACAGAAATTAAAAATTCAATGGAGCAAGTTTTGAAAAGAATGAAAACAGCGAGATTTAATCTTATAAAATATAAAGTTTCGATTAATCTAGATTATTATCGAGGTAATGAACGAACTGATGTGTTTTTAAAATCATACTTTCAACTGAATATTTATATTTATTTAGTAATAAAGACTTTAAATCTTGTTTGAAAAAGATTATAAAAGAATTAGAAAAAAGTTCAGAGGATGTTGAACAACAATTGAGTGAATCTAATTTAATCCTTCGATCATTTGAAAATATAGAAATAAATTTTTGGAACTCTCAAGCCCCAAATCCTGAATCATATATTCCCACACCGTTTACTTCAAAACACGTAATAAATGTTAAAAATAAAGACAATAAATGTTTTATGTGGGTAATTTTATCAGCCCTACATCCAACAACTGATAATGCTGATAGATTATCCAAATATAAACCCTTTGAAAATGAATTAATATTTTGGCAAGAATTTCAACATCCAATAAAAATTTCAGAAATTGAAAGATTTGAAAAATTAAATAATCTAAGCATAAATGTTTATGAATTCTCCAATACAATTATTATACCAATTTACATTTCTGATTTGAAATCTGATTATGGAAAGCATATTAATCTTTTAATATTAGAACGAGAAGATGAAAATGAAACAATTCTTCATTATGTTTGGATAAAAAACTTTCAAAGTTTTATGCGTTCACGAGTTACAAATAGTCATGTTTGTGAAAGATGTTTATATTATACAACAAGTGATGATATAAAAATTAAACATGAAAGATTATGTTGTTTGAACATTGATTAAAATGCCTGATCCCAAAAATGCAAAAATGAAATTTAGAAACTATTCAAATATTCTAAAACCCTTTTAATGCCTTTAACCCTTTTAATTTATGCAGATTTTGAAGCAGTTAATTATAAAAAAAATTCACATCGCGAATATTACAATGTTTTAGTTGATAATGATTTATTAGATTCATATCGTAAATATAAATATGTTCGAAACTTGAATGAACCACAACAGGAAAAAATTAAAAACATTTTAATCTCAATTAAAAAATCTTGGACAATTCCATCAGCTTTCTGCATGTATATAAAAAGTAATTATCCTAAATTGATTAAATCCCAAGAAACAAGATGTTTTGCAAGTATTTGTGAATACAATAAACAAGATTGAAAATAAATTTCATAAATTATTAAAAACTGAATATGAATTACACATGTCAAGACATCAGAAATTTGAATTTAGAAAGGCAGAAATTTGTTGGATTTGTAAAAATAATTTTTCAGATCTGAAGTTTTATTGACACAAGGAAATCACAACGTTTTTTAAATTCTATTTTTATCACAAAATCTGTATATTAAAACAAATTTAATTAAGCAATTACATCTCCGCGTGATTTTCATCTTCGTTCTCGATAAAATTGGTTTCAAAATCATCAAGATAACGAGGTCTTTTCGTCCTGCCTCTACATTCATATCGGCGAAGTGAGTTGAGTATAGGATTGTCTACGTCTGTTAATCCATCATCGTCGTTGTACTCCACTGACGCTTCGTTTAGAGCCGGTCGTATGTCGGAATAGTGTCGCAGAATCCCGTTGATGTCCAAATTAGTCGATGAATTTACCTTCGTTACAATCCCTTCACTCCATGTCGATGTGCACTTCGCATTTGGTGGTTTGACGTAAACTGCATCGCAAACTTGGAACGACGTGTCCTGTGTCTTCTCTTCTGTACAGCAAGCGCCAACTCCTTTCCAGCAATATGAAAACACCAAACTTGTCATTGGGTGCTAGGTTATACCAATATACCATTTCCAATATTCACTTGTTGGTTATTGCTGCCATGCGTTTAATTGTACGATGGTTCCGTTCTATTATGCCGTTTCCTGATGGCCGATAAGCACATCGAAACACACATTTCACACCCCATTTGCGACACAGTACTTTCATTTGTGTCGACCGAAATGATGTCGCATTATCAATCAACAGCTCATCAAGGGAACCTCGTTCTCGAAAGATCTGTTCAAGATTCCGTGTAATGGTCTCCGCGTCTTCACCTCTTATTTCTCTCCACAGAGCAAAACGACCCGGTCCACAATCAATCATAGTTAAATAAAGCTTACTTAGATAGTGTGTAACATCCATAGCCAGTCTCTTCCACGTCTCCTTAACGCTTATCTCTCCATGGTCCCATTTTACAGGCGCCGGATCGATAGATTGACATTCTGAACATTCACTAATTATAGCCTTTACATCCTCAAGTGTAACGTCTGGGCAAAGTTGCTTTGCAAAATACAACGTCTTCTTGGCACCGAAATGGTGCTGTCTATGACTTTCTCTTAACACTTGGTTCACAACAGCAACGGTGCTTGAAGTTGGTTCGACACACGATTTAACCCATGTCAGCCATTTATTACTGACTCTTGTGAGTGCATCTGCTCTGTTTTTATCTGTCGGGCCTAACTCAACCGAGATCGTTAAGTCATAGCTTTTTCGTAATTCACAAATGATCTGCAGACGTCTTCGAACTAGCATCTCAGCAATTCCATGAGTTCGGATTCTGGCAGTATCCGTTAAAACTGAATCTATCCAACTCCTGACGGTGGCGGAATCTGTTACTACAACTAAGTTGCTTCTTTTCCAGCTGATGGCTAAGTTAATTCCCTTTATCACAGCGTCTAACTCTGCAAGGTTTATATGAGCAAAATCGTTTTTTCCTCATCCATGATGCATCTTCGACGATTTTTCCTGATATTTCTAACGCAACCCCTAATGCCAGATTGCTCGCATCGCACCAGACAATCGTAGATCCGTCCTTGTTTACAATCACCAGTCACGGGATTGCTCTCTTTCACACGATACATCATTTTGTTAACCATTTTTAACGCGATTTTTCCAATCGTATCATCCCACTTACTTCTAGCACTGTGTCGTTTTATATAGCTACTTGCTACTCTTAGTGCCAACAAGTTGACCGCAGAGGGAAAATAACTCCCTTCTTGACATAGTTGTAAACGCACTGTGTGGCAAAATGTTTCCACGATGCCATGTACGACCGTTAATACTTGTTTGAAGCTGGAGACCTAGCACTCTTGCATCATCAAACTCTTCTTGTGGCTTTGTAATTAGCCCGTATGCTGCTAAATGGCTTATTACTTCTTGACTGGTTGATAATAATGTCATCAATATAACTATCCGTTGCTTTCCTGATATCTTCTCTTAAACTCAGTACCTTCCGTAATATTGTTGACATTATTTTCGGAGCCACATTTAAACCAAAACCGAGTCTCGTTAGAAAGTATCCGTTCCCTTTGTAACTAACCCTTTGGTGCTCCCATAGGTCTTCATCAACATGTATCTGATGATAAGCATTTTTAAGATCAATTAACATTACCTGTTCGCCCATCATTCACCATCGCCTGAATGATTCGCCACATACATCACTTTGTCCAGTATGGCTACTAACATATTTATTTAGTTTTCGAAAATCCATTACTGGACGAACTTTTCCTTCGTTTGCTTGCTCTACTGCCAATAACGGAAGTTTTCCATACACAACGTCTTTCGTTGGAATTAGCCATCCTTCTTGAATCCACCGTTCAACCTCCGTGTCAAACTTGTGCTGCAGCCCTGGATCGATTTTATAATTTGAAATTCTATTCAATAGTACAGCTGGTTCTGCTTTCCATTTCCACTTCACGGTCCACTTGCCGTCACTGAATGCTGCCGAAAAATCACCATCTTCAACCCAAAGAACAACCAACAATCTTTAAACAAGTATCAGCTCTATTCCATCTATGTTTAATTTTTTTATAATGTTTTAATAAATCTTCTAAATGAAGTTTTTCAGATTTGAATTCTTTTACTCTCATAACTTCTAATTCACTAAGTGCTGATGGATGTTTATTTTGATTTAAAATTTCATTTTGATTCAAAAATTTCAATTCTGGGTAAATTTTATCTTGATTCAAGATTTTATCTTCTTTAACTTCCATTTTATATATTTTAATTTCCATTTCAAAGAATCAAGATTTATTAAAAACAAGCTTTTATAAAAACAAGACTTTACTGTGTGGTATCAACACTCGTATATCACATGGTCTTGATGTGAGCACATCTTTATACAACTCGGACAACGCTTTACGAACCTCGTTAGCATCAATCCTTTTATCATAAAATATTAAATCTATATAATGTACGAGTGAACTATTAAAATTAATATTCTTACTTTTGACTTTATATGTTTTATGCGATTCAGTATTATCATGCCAATACCCATGTGACAAATCATAACTAGTCATTATAACATCATCCTTTTTAAGCTTACTATTATAATCACATTTCACAAACCATTTCATTGTTTGATCATCATCAGTAAATAAAAAGAAATATTGATCAAAAAATTTTACAATCATAAAACAAGACCATTCTTTACTATTTGTTGTTATTGAAATTGGCCCTGTTAAATATTTATATGTATTAGGTAATGAAGCATGATTCTCTTGTAATTCAGCAGCCCTTTTTCTAATGATGTGTGTAGGGTTAATATGTGTTGAGTGTGATTCTAAAATTTGAAAATCTTTTACTAAATGATGTAATTATCTCATTTATAGTGTTATATATTGCATTAAATTTAGTATCCATAATTTGTTTATCTGTAGAATTTAATATGGCAGCATTTAACTTTACAACTTGTTGAGTTAACTGACTTTGTAACTTAATAAATTTATTATTAAATCGCTGTTCGATATTATTAAGCTTGGATTCCATCAAAGAATTAATATTAAGCTTGGATTCCATCAAAGAATTAACTTTGGATTCTATCAAGGCATTAACCTCGGTTTCCATTGAATCAAATTTTGTTGTTAATAAACTTTCAATTCTTGTTGTTAAATCAGTATATTTTTTATTAACTGCATCACCTTCATCAGTATATTTTTTATTAACTGCATCACCTTCATTAATTGGCCAAGATACATCTTTTATTTGGTGTCCATTCATTTTTAAATCACCCTTCATAGAATCACCCCCTTCATTAACATATTTCTTTTCTGTAAAAGATAATACTTGATCAACATTTAATCCATCATTATATATTCCATACTTATTATGAGGAGCTTAATTCATTTTTATAATAATAATTTTTAATTTAAACTTGCTTCAAATGCAAATAAAATTTACACCTGTTTCAAATGCAAATAAAATGAAATTTCTTCACCATTAAAACTTGTCCATTTTCATCAACAATTTTAAAATTAATATTACATATATTTTTTCTACACAAGGGTAAATAATTTGGAGGATTCATTCTTTCGATTATTTTGTATCCCACTCTAACAGTATTTGATGGAAAAGAATATAAAATGTTTGTTTGTTTTCCATTATGATATGATCCCGTTATACAATTACACTCTATATTTATTGAATTTGTATTTGTTCTTTTTATAATATTTTTGGATTTTATAATTGCAATATTTGGAATACCACTATATTCTTTGGATTCAAAACTCAAAATAGTATGAAAGAAACTAGAATTATCAAAACTAAGTGTAATATTTTTTATTGTCAAGATACATTTTGATGTTTGTACATCTGCTTTTATTTCTACATTTCCACTTGTTTCTTTTAAAATTATTTTATTTAAATCTATTATTGTAGAAAATTTATTGTTATTAATTTTTATATTGAAAACAGTGTTGTAACAACTAAACCATAATAATCCTTATTCATAATTTAAATTCTGATTTAAATTTATGGAGTCTTCAAAATTTTTTGTAAAATCAGATTCGATAGAATTAATTAATAGGGTTCTTGAATATTTATCAGACATTATATTTTCCATTTTTTTAAACTTTCTTCCATTTTTATAGATTTTAATATCAAAACAAATCAAAATGATATTTTTAAATCATTATACATTTCTTGGATTATATTTATAAAATTCTGTTTGATATTTTCTTTTTCTTGTTTATAGAGATTATTTAATTTGTACAAAACATATAAACACAGATTTCCACATATTTTAGTATTATCGGGTTGTACTTGTCGAGTATTATAAATATATTCTCCTCGATCAGAATCTTGATTCTGATTGAAGAGTTCTTGTTTTGTTGGTGTTGTATCAACATCAAGAAAACCCTCTCCCAAATATTCCTCAACTTCTTTTGTTGGTTTAATTCCATAAGAATCAAAATATATAATTTTATTATAAACCCCAACCCAATGAGATCCTTTTTCATTAGAGTTTTGATAATTGATAATTATATTATTTTTCTTGGTTTTACCAATCTTGTGCAATCCATCATTCATTAATATTTTAATTGGTAAATTTAAATAATTTGCATAGTCTTAATCAAAATCTGTTTTTGTATCAATTCCAAATGTTTTTAAAAAATCCAATATTGAATACTCGGTCATTTTGTTTTTAAAATTTTGGAAAAATTTTTAAAACTTAAAGTGTATATTTATTAAATATAATCATTTATTAACGAGTATATTTATTAAATTTATCTTGTGAAATTATTCCATGTTTTAATAATTTTTTAGATATCTTTAAAATATCACCATTCAAATGATTATGACCTGCTTTCTTTGCTGCTAATAATTTTTTTTAGTTGAAAAAAAAAGATTAATAAAATCTTTTCCATTAATAGAATCCATTTCTTTTCCTTCGTTGACAGTATAACCAACCCATTTCATTTTGATTTAAATAATGATTTAAACTCTGTATATATTTTGCTTTTGAACTACCTCCTACTAATTTTATTAAATGTAAATATTTTTTAATTTCATTTTTATCATCTAAAGAATATCCTTTAATTAATTTATCCAAATCTTTTGTGTATTCTACATCTAAACGTTGACTCTTGAAACTATTTCCCCCTGTAAACTTGTTTAGATGGAGAAAGTTATTTTCAGAATGAATATGTGGTTCGCCATTATTATTTTCATACAACACAAATCTTTGATTATTAATTGTTATAATTTGATATCCTTTATCAATAGAAAAAGTTTTTTTAATTGTTGCAGGCAAACCATTATTAATTGTTGTATCAACTTTGTATGATTTTGAATTTATTTCTAAATCTTCAGGTTCCAAATCCCAAGATTCTAATTGCTCCAATTGGCCCAATTGTTCTAAATGTCCAGATTCTAATTCTTTGGGTTTTAATTCATTCAAAGCTTTAAGAGTTGGTTGTTGTTGTTCCATCATTAATTCATTTAAAATTATAGATTCACTATGTTGAGCCAAATCTTTTTTGTTATACTTGTCTTGTTCAACATGTAATTTCTTTAAAAGAGCTAATCTTTCTTCATTAACCATTTTATATACCATTTTATGGTACATATTCCTTTATTAGTAAAGTTCTTTCCAAGTTTCTAATGTGGAGATTTCTCCTCATCAGAAAAAGGTTTCAAATATAAACCTTTACGATCCTTTGATTTACAAATACAACCATTTTTCAAAGACTTACATATTTTTTTAAACTATCTTTATCTTTTGTAGATAATTCAGATGTTGAAATTTGATTTTTGAGAAAATCATTCAAACCTCTACCTTTGTAAGGATCAAGGTATAAACCTTGACCTACGCGTGTTGCATCAACACTTATAGGACCGGTTCCTTTCTTTTTTATTGAATCAATTTCATTTTTAATTTTTGTTTTTCTAATTCGGTTTTTTGAGCTTCTTTAGATTTTTGAAATGTAGTTGCAATCTTAGAATGCGATTTTAGAATGTCGAATTCCAGTGATCAGAGTGAGGAAGACCGAAGCGACGTGACGACTACACACCTCCACTCCAGACATATCTGGCACCACATCCATCGATGGAGCCAGGGTCGGGACCTGGACTGTTCGGATCGCGTAATCCGGGAAGGACCCGAGGCTAACGCCCCTGCGTGGGTGAAATCCGAACCGGATAACAATTGGCTCGTAGAGGCTCGAGACCGCACCCTGGGTGCCATCGCCAGGGCGCAATATGAGCTCCGATTGATCGAGGCCCAAATCCGTGCAGTCGAAGCCGGCCGGCCCATCGAAGAGGCCGAAGTTGAGCCGATGGCCGAGAAAAAACGGGACAGACCCCGCAAGAAGGCTCCCCGAAGTTGAAACCCAACGAGAACCCACGACTATCTCATTGAACATGTGTGATTTTATTCTTGTGATTGTAGTGAATTTTAACAAATTATGACTTCTGTATTATTAAATAAATGAAATTGCTTTAAAAATAGATTATTATTTAAGTTGGGCACTAAGGTTAACACGCTTCCACAGGGGCTCGGTATCTCATATATGTCTATAACAGTTTTACCTCGGAGACGCCTACAAGCGATAGCGAAATAATACATGCTAAAAGTCATTTGATGATAGTTTCGTTTCAGTGTACAAGTTATTCAAAGGCCTCCGGAAAGATAGGGAGCAGGCTCAGCAGCAGGTCGAGCGACTCCAATCCAGTATCAACAAGTTTAAAGAACGTTGCCGGAACATGGAACAAAATTGGTTTTGTCCCGAAGTGGTACACAAGTACTGGAAGCAGATTGAGCAGTTGCAACTCCAGAGCGCCCAAGACAAAACCGAGATACGCGCCCTGAAATTACAGATGCGGGCCATGGAGACTAAGTTAAATCAGAAAACTATCGATGAACATGTCACAGCAGCCATCCGACCAATGGCTATAGAATTAGCCGAAATTCACCCAGCCAAGCCCAAGGCCAAACGAAAGCGGTTAGGCCGAGATGGTCATGAGCGAATTAAACGACTGCGGCTAGCCGAGCAAGGACCTGAATCAAAATCACCAAAGTTAAAACCGCTTGATGGTTAATGGACAGGATCGGATCAAATTGTAAATAAAATGTAGAGTTTTGATGTTGAAATCACTCGTGTTGAATGATGAAGTTGAACGATAAGTGTTCGATTTTGGGAAAACAATAGAGGCCAGGGACCAATGAAATCGGACACAAATCTTCTATCGATAGTCCGTGGACCCAAAGAGTACCCGACAATTATAGTGCAAGTAAGGCGCTCACTTTTTGCGAGTACTCACCCAGTTGATACATTACCAACGAAGATCACTCATCGGGTGTCAATTGGTAGAATCAACCTTGTATTCTGGGTTACGCTGGAAACAAGCACGAAAGGGTGAGATGTCTGACCACCTGTAACCCACCACATTTTTCAACTGTGGCTTCAAACACTTTGTCTCTTAGG